>JAPDLB010000088.1:0-130210 GCA_027569935.1 Clonostachys sp. G952 | reverse complement strand
CCCTAACCCTAACCCTAACCCTAACCCTAACCCTAACCCTAACCCTAACCCTAACCCTAACCCTAACCCTAACCCTAACCCTAACCCTAACCCTAACCCTAACCCTAACCCTAACCCTAACCCTAACTCTTGTTAACCCTAATCTTAACCCTAAACCCTGCTGTAGTATACTACCCTGTATTAGTAGTTAGCTCTTTTATACTACTATATAACCTACTATAAGCGGATTTATATAGGTTTACCTATTTACCTTTTAAACCTTCTTACTTATTTTTCTTTTAGTACTACTATATCTCTACTGGGAGCTAAAAATACAGATTTAATATCTTTTTTATTTTAACTCTCTATAGCTTCCTAATAGATCTACTTTTTAAATTAGCTATTTAACTCTTTTACTCTCTAACTCTCTTTAATTTATTTTAGTTTTCTTTTTTTTTTTTTTTTTTTTTTAAACTTTTTCTTTTTTTTTTTTTTTTTTATAAACTATAACCCTATTACTCTTCCTCTATTTTCTCTAACTAACTCTTTTCTAAACTAACTCTTTTCTAAACTAACTCTCTCCTAAACTAACTCTCTTCTAAACTAACTCTCTTCTAAACTAACTTTCTTCTAAACTAACTCTCTCCTAAACTAACTCTTTTCTAAATTAGCTCCCTTCTAAACTAGCTCTCTCCTAAACTAATTTAATCCTAAACTAAATTAATTCTCTTTTAAACTAACTCTCTCCTAAACTAATATAATCCTAAACTAGCTTTCTCCTAAACTAATCTAACTCTTTCCTAAATTAATCTAATTCTAAACTAGCTCTTTTCTAAATTAATCTAACTCTCTTCTAAACTAATTCTCTCTTAAACTAATTCTTTCCTAAACTAATTCCCTTTAAAACTAATTTTCTCTAAAACTAATTCTCTTCTAAACTAATTCTCTTTAAAACTAATTCTCTTTAAAACTAATTCTCTTCTAAACTAATTCCCTTTAAAACTAATTCTCTCTAAAACTAATTCTCTTCTAAACTAACTCTCTTCTAAACTAACCCTCTCCTAAACTAACTCTCTCTCTTTTCTAAAATTATATCTTACTCTCTCTATATAATCTTAATCTAAATTTAAACTTAAACTATTACTCTATCTTATTCTAATTTAATCTTTAAATATATATTCTTTTTAATCTATTTTTATTCTTTTTAAACTTTTTATATTTACTTTAAAATATATATTTTTAAACTATTCTTATATAATATATTTAATCTCTTTAATTCTATTTTTATTATATTTAAAATCTCTTTTTTATATCTTATTTTAATTTAACTTTATATTTCTAATTTTATTACTTCTAACTCTTTTTAAAGTTCTAACTATAGTTATAATTTAGATCTAATATTCTAATATCTAGTATCCTACTCTCTTATATAATAACTTTTAGTTCTATATTATAAGAATTATTTCTATCTATTCTTTATAGATTAGTAGATTCTTTATATTAAATTTACCCTAATATAGTCTTTTATTAGTCCCTCTTTTTAATAATAAATACTTCTTTACTATATTTAACTCTAGTATTTTATTTATCTAGAGATTCTATATTCTAAAAGATATATTATCTTTTATAAACTAGTTTATATCTATATAAAAGTTTCTATTATTCTAGATTATTCCCTTTATCCTCCCCTTAAATATTTTATCTAACTTTTTATATATATTTTTACTATTAGAATTAAGAAGATCTTTTATATTATTCTTAATAATATAAATTATCTTACTACTAAATATAGAATTTCTAACTATATTCTTATTACTATCTTTAGATCTATTAGAGTTCTTACTAAAGGAGCTATTTACCCTAAAAACTTTAAAGGGTTTATTTCTATCCTTATAATTATTATTATTTAATTTAGAAATCTTTTTAATAATAGGAGATCTTTTAGCTAGAGGCTTATAGGAATAAAGAGGGATAATTAGATTATTATATAAAGGATTTTTTATAAGATCTCTAGGAGCTAGACTATTTATATATACTATTCAGAAAGACTTAGATTCCCTAGAGCTAAACTTTATTTATAGATATTAGAATAACTATTACTAACTATTCCTTTAGTAATAAATTTACTAACTATAACCTAAGTATATACCTAATTAATATAAAAAGTATTAAGAAGAGAGGAATACTAATATTAATACTACTATTCCCTATATATTTAGCCTAGGGTCTATTACTAATTTAGATTTTTCTTAGAGCTATAAACTTATCTATAGCTATATTAATACTAGATATATTAATATTTAGAATATTTTATAAGAATAAAGAAACTATATAAGTCTTTTAGATAGATAATTCTATACTTTTATATAAATAATTACTAGTAACTTCCTCCTTATAGTTATTAATATAATTATTAATATTTTCTTTTTTATACTTTAAGATATATATATTAATATTCTCCTTAGTAGTATTTTTTATCTTCTAGATAATATCTATTTTAGTCTTTATAATAATAGTAATAGTAGCTATAACTATAATAATATATATAACTTATACTCTAGTAGCTATAGCTACTAATATTAATAAACCTAATATAATTAAAAAGGATAAATAATTAGAGTAAATATTAATAAGAAAAAAGCTTAGGAAATAAGAGGCTTAGTAGTAACTTTTAGATATTAGAGTATTATATTATAATAGTATTATATAATATAGTATTATATAGAGTTAACCTAGGAGTAGATTTATTATAATCTATAGATATTTAATTAAATATCTTTATAATATATACTATACTAATACCTCTATAAAGTTCTAAATCTAAACTTATTTAACTCTATAGTACTAAATTTACTAATTTATCTATCTACTTATTATAGCTTCTAGATATATATTAGAATAAAACTTTAACTCTAAGCTTATTTAATCTCCTAATAAATATTTTAAGCTCTTTAAATAGTATTAAGTTTATAACTACTACCCCCTTATATATCTAATAGCTATTTCCCTCCTATTTAAATATCTATTTAGTTATCTCTTCTACTAAGTACTTTAAATCTAATTTAATTACTACCTAGTATAATACCTCCCCTTCTACCCTATAGCCTTATATCTCTATAGTCTATAAGAGTCTGAGAATACTAGCTTTAAGCTCTATAATTTAGTTTATTACTTCTAACTCTATTAAAACTATATTCTTATTATATTTAGATAATTTACTAATAAAAACCCTAGCTATTATCTTAGTATCTATTAAGCTATTTCCCTTATAAGTACTATCTATAGTAATAACTATATAATCTAAGTATAGCTAGAGGTAGCTATAATATAAATAAGAGCTATTATTATTATATACTATATAGATCTAGATCTTATTATTATTATAGACTTCTATATTAGCTATATTAATATTCTTACTATAGAGTTTATTTAGTTTAAATTTTTAATTCTTTATCTATTTTTATATTTAGAATATATAGTATATACTAATTTATATAATAAAGTAATTAAATCTAATAGTAAGATAAGTATAGATAGTAAATAGTAGCTAAAAAATAAAGATAAGTAGCTATTAATAATTTAGAGTTACTATATAAATAAAAAGTAAATACCTTAGAAAATTAAGAAATAAAAAATTAAATTATCCTAATATAGAGGTTTTAAAATATTAGCTAATATACTCTATATAAGGCTATATAGCTTCTAAATTATAATAAATAGTATAACTTATATTAGACTAGGGTTTAGAATAGATTAAATATTAAAACTATTAGTTCTTAGTAATAATCTATATCCCTAGATTATAAGGATTATTATAGAGATCCTAATATTCTATTATCTAAGGTTATAGTTTTAACTAATTATATTCTAGCTTAAAGTTAGTAATAATATATAGATTACTTTTCTAGCTATATAAAGCTTTCTAAAACCTGAATAGTTTTTAGTAATAGTATTATAAATCAGACTTATTTAACTAAAGTCTATTCTCTATATATCTAGCTAGAATAAAACTATAATTAAAATACCCTAATAAACTTCTCTTAGCTACTAGGTTTATATCTTATAGTATAATACTAATAAAAGCTATAATAATCTATAATTTTATAATAATAATTATAACTAATCTTTTTTAATTAATATTCTATAGGTTTAAATATTATTTAGTTATCTATTTATAGTAATCTAAATAACTTAATAATCTATTATTAGATTTACTATCTCTTAACTCCTAATTATATAATTATTTATTATAATCTATAAACTTATTTATATTATTATTTATACTATTTATATTATCTACTATATTATTTATACTATTATTAACCCTATATAATACTATATTCTTACTATTCTTTATTCCTTTAAAATCTTCTATAAACTCTAGTACCTTCTTAAGTCTTTCCCCTACTAGTATTTAATACTTCTTATTCTCTTCTCTTATATAGTTTATAGTTTCTTACTCCTTTTAATTTATTTTAGTATATTACTTTACTATTACTATTTAAATTATTTTTAGCTATAACTATAGAAGTTACTTATTTTATATAAGCTCTATAATTATTAACTTAGTATATAACTATAGTTAAAATATTATATTTATATATACTAGATTCCCTAGAGCTCTAATAAAATCTTCTATATTAATAAGAAATTACTCTAATTAAATTAAGTTTATTTATAAATAGTAAACTATTATATATCTAATATTTATAATTAATTATAATAATTCTTCTAAAGGTTTATAGATATCCCCTAATACTATTATCTCTTTATACTTTAAAAGTTCTATTTATTTATTAAGCTCTACTAATTCAGAATAATCCTAGTTATATTTTTATATAATATCTAGAAGAACTTAAACTCTAAACTTATAATAAGTAAGTTTAAGAATCTTTTATAATCTTTCTATAAATAGATATTCCTTAGGAAATAATAAATAAACTAGAAATAATAATAAATAGTTAGTTTAAATACTTATAATAGTATTCTCTATATCTAGCTATATATATTATTATCCTATAGCTATAGACTATTTTAATAGTTTTTATAGCTTACTATTTAGGAATAATATAACTCTAACTAGATTAATTACTCTCTAGCTCCTACTCTATTCAGTTTAAATAAAACTCTTAAATACTACCTCCTTACTACTAGTAGCTTATACCTCTAGTATACCCCTTACTATAATCTGAGCTATAGATAGTTTAAATAGATCTAGAAAACAGTTAGTAGTAATTAGAGTTAATTTATATACTCTATTAAAGAGAAGTCTAAGTATAGTCTAATATATAGATTTATTATTATATTAGATTAAATATTATTAGACTAAAGTATTCTTTTTTAAATAATTCCTAATATACTTTTATATAGATCTGAGTTTTTAGAATTTAGCTTTTTAATTTATAAATATTTCCTTTATTATCTAATAGATAGTTTAATTATTTAATTAATTAACTACTCTTAGATCTATATTAGAATTACTAGTAGAATAGAGGAGAAAAATAAGTTATAATAGATAATAATTAAATAATAAATTATATAATACTATCCCTAGTAGTTACCTACTGTATAACTATATAGCTATTTTAATATCTAAATTTTAAATTAGACTCTATAAAACTAATATAATATATTCCTACTTTTATTTAATTAACTTTATCTTATTTATTATTACTTTACTAGTTATTATCTTATTAACCTAACTTACTTCTTTATTAACTAATAGATAGAATATTCTATAATATATTTACTATATATATTACTTAGAAGCTAATTTCTAAATATTTTTAAGCTTTACTAATAGAGTATTATATTTAGATATATATAGAGAAGAGTATTATTAATCTTATCTACTATAGATATAAATAAACTATTTATTATATCTATATTTAATCTATCTTTATTTTATCTCTCTTACTAGAGTTTTATAGTAAATAGCTTATTTTTTATTATTTTACTTAGCCTATCTAGATATATAGAAGATATTAGTATATTATAAAGAATTAATATAAAATATTAAATAATAAAAGTATCTTAAAGTATAGTTATAAATTATAGTAAAAAGTATTTAATATAATATATCCTAGATCTTATAGTACTAGTAGTCTTTATATACTAATAAATAGTAATATTTATATAAGAGAATATACTTATAATAGTAATTATAATAGATTTTATAATAGTATCTATAATATAGTACTAAGCCCTTTAGTTTTATAAATTTATTATAATAGTTATACTTATATATAACTAAGAGTTTTTATTCTATAGCTACTATTTATCTTATATAAACAGTAGAAGCTATTAGCTATTAGGCTTCTCTATTAATAACTTACTAAACTCTTTAGTTAAGAAGCTCTAGCTCCTAATTACTATATAAGTAATACTTCTATTTTATACTATACCTATAATAGAATTTATAATAGTACTTATAGCTATAAGGAGCTTATTAGTTTAACTCTATAGAAAGCTATATTATTAATACTTATATTATATAATTATAACCTTTATATTAATAGACTATTTAACTATATCTAGAGTAGGATTACTAGCTTTACTCTTTTCTAAATCTAAGAAGGCTCTATTATATCTTATTATCTAGATAGGCCTCTTTATATAATAGAGTTTTATAATATATATAGGTTTTAGTACTATAAGCTCTATAAGATATATAATCCAGGTTTTATTATATCTCTAGAATATACTTTATATATTCTATAATAGTATAATAAACTCTATTAATACTAGTAAACTCTGCTTCTACTTCCTTATATATATTTAACTAATTAGTTAAGAGGTCTAGCTTAATAATAGATAAGTTAATTAGCTAGTAGTAATACCTAGATAGGAAAAAGCTTTTATCTTTAGTAGCTTATAGAAAGAAGTTCTTAAAGTATAGCCTATAGTATATATCTCTATATACTAACTATATACTAACCTATAGTAGAATAGTATCTCTATAGATAATATATCTAACTTTAATATTAGATAAGCTTTATAGAGTAGCCTACTAATAATAAATATATTTCCCTGAGGAACCTATAATAGTTATAAAGATAATCTAGCTTTTAACTATAGAAGTAATAGATTTAAGAATAAAGTTCTAATTAATTATTTCTCCCCTGGGGTTTAATATATTAAAAGTATTAGTAGTATTATAATAGATAGTACTACTATCTTTATCTAAGCTAAATATATATTCTTAATCCTAGATAATACTTATCTCTTTAGTAGTTAGAAGTTTAATTATAATAGTATTAGAATTAATTACTATAGTAATACTATAAGTAATTCTTATATTTTAAACTAGTATAATAGCTTTATTAATCTTATTTTTAAATATCTTAAATATTATAATATAATCTAAAAGATTTCCTTTAATCTATTTATTAGATTAATATTTATACTAATCTTAGACTTCTTAGAGCTAGATCTAGAAAGTAAGACTATAATTATCTAAGTAAATAAATAGAGCTATATATAATATAATTTAGACTATATTAGAAAGTAGGCTGAATAGTATAGTAATCTGATCTAAAGGTATATATCCTAATATAAAAAGTATAGGAATAAGAGTTAAAATAATAATAACTTATTATATATAGATCTTATATAGCTAGTAAGCTAAGCTAAGCTATATATATATATTTATATATTCCTAAGTTATAGGGTTTCTAATAGAATATAGTTTTACTAATAACTACTATATAAGGATAAATAAGTTATTCTACTCTATTCTTATTATAATATCTCCTCTATATATTACTATATATATAGTACTTAAGGAATAACTATAGAATAATCTATAGCTCTAAAAGATATTAAAAGATCTTCTATAAACTATAAAATACTATTCTATAGAAATAGAAACTAATTAAAGTAGCTATTATAAAATATAGCCTTAGTATATTCCTATTCTACTACTAGGATCTTATTAGGATTTTAAAGTAGCTAAAGGAATATATCTTTAAATTAAGATATTAAGCTTAATTAGTTTTCCTAGAACTCTTCTTAATACCTATAGTACTATAGAAGGTATTCTAAATATCTATATTTCCTCTAACTTATTAGAATATATCTATTATAGAGAAGTAAAAGATATAGTTCTAGAAGTAAGTCCTTTAGTATAGTATTATTAATATAGATATATTTCTTTTTAACTATATTATTAAACTCTTAATAACTAGTTAGTATTCTAATATTAAACTTATAGTAAAGAATAAAAAATATTTAGTATACTAATTAATTATATACTATTAGTCTTCTATTATATATTAATCTTATATATTTAATACTACTAAGTTTACTTATAGTAAGAGTAAACTAAATAAACCTTATAATATAACTATAAAAGCTTTATTTAACTTTAGGGAAACTAATTTCTAAACTATTAACTATATAGTATAGTTCTTCTATAAGTAGAACTATTAAGTAATACTAGCTATATATAGTAATAAGGAGAGTAAAGATAAATCCTCTACTATAGATACTATAATACTTAAAGGCTTACTTCTTATATTTTACTCTAAAGTCTTTATACTTATATATATATATAATATTACTAGCCTATAGGAGATAGTTATAGATAAATTCTATAAACTAGCTTAACTAGAGTAGAGATCTAAATATCTAGTTAAAATAGTATATAAAATATATAATACTACTCTACCTAATATTCTGAAAATATAAAAAGCTATTATAAAAATACTCTATAAGTACTATAAGTTATAGGATAAGAACTATATTAAGAACCTTTTTATAGAAATATCTTAGCTAACTCTAGATATACTTATATATATAAATAAAACTAGGCTATATAACTTCTAGAGCTAGCTTTTCAGATTTAGATCTATATAGATAATATTAACTTATAAATTTTAAAGCTTATAAATATACTTCTATAACTATTATTTTAGAGAGAAGTATAGCTCTACCTGGTAGTATATATACCTAGAATATAAGTATAAACTAGTATAGAAAAGTAAATCTTAAAAGGATAATCTTAAAAGGTATATATAAATATATTATAAATTATAAGATTATAAGTTAAGATATTATTATATATATAGTCTATTATAATATTAACTATAATTAAGTTAACTAATACTCTTAAGACTACTTTTAATCCTAAAAGTATTAAGTATAACTATTATTATAAAAGATATTATAACTTAAGAAACTTATCTATTAGAGTATCCTCTACTATTTAAATACTATAAATAACCCCCTTTATAGTATTTTTAATAAAAATATACTCTTTAGCCTAGAAAGTATTTAATATATTCTTCTCCTCCTAATCTAACTTTTCCCTCTTAGTTATAATATATAATAACTCTTCTTATACTTTAATTTAATATATCTACTATTTTATAATAAGTTTAGTAAGCTCTATTTTAATATCTAATTAAAGTAAGCTAATTACTATTTATCTATTTCTATTCCTAAGTAAACTAATAAAAGTCTTAGTATCCTTTAGAGTATTAATTAGCTTTAATATATCCTTCTATTCTATACTAGAAACCTATATAAGATTACCTATTAGCTTAAATAACCTAATCTGATCTAAGGTTATACTAGTAGAATAATCTTTTATAGTATATATAATATCTAAAAGCTACTCTAAGTTTACTAATTCTATTTAAAAACCTAGGTTTTAAAAGAGGTAGAGTTCTTACTTATTTAAGTATATATAGTATATATATATAACTCCTATCTAGAGAGTAATAATAAAAGGAGTTTAAGTAAGTAAGTATAAATAGATAGGGTTCTTTTTCTTACTATTTTCTATATTCTTCTAATTATTAGGAAATATCTTTATTATAATCTCTTTATTTATAAAAATACTATACTTATAGAGTTAAAGTACTATAGAATAAATAGCCTTAGTATTATAATCCTAAAATAATATACTAATAGTCTTAAAATACTTTCTTTTATAGATAGTAGTTACTAGATATAGTTTCTTATACTTAGTTAGATATCTTTAAAAGATAGCTATTATTCTTAATACTAAGTATACTGCTCTTTTATATAGTACAGGGTATATTATAGGGTTAGATACCTCTAGAGCTAATATATTACTTTATAGTATCTTATTAGGGGTAACTAGTATATACTACCCTTCTGGATTAATAAAGCCTTTATTAGAAGACTAATTAGTATTTATCTTAGAGCTTATCTTACTAAGGAACTAGGAAATTATTTTCTATATATTTACTAGGGAAGAATACCTTCTAATAAAAATTTAAAAAGGAAATTACTATATAGATTACTAAGAAAGGGATCTAAGATAGAGCTATTATATTATAGAAATAGATTATTAGTATAGCTATATATATATTCTTACTACTGCTAAGGGTATATAATTATAAGGCTTATTAAGTAATTATTCCTATATATATATAAATAACTAGATATTAAACTTATCTAGATATTATTAGATCTTTATTAAAATAATTACTAGCTTAAATAAAATAGAGATTAAATATAGCTTAAAGTCTTATATACCCTACTTACTAGAGATATATATTTACTTAAATATAGGTATAAAATAAGTCTAGATTATAACTACTAATATTAATAGATATAAGGTATATTTTATAGATACTATAGGCTTTAATAATAATAGGTTAAATAAGTCTAATATTCTTAAGAATATTACTATCTACCTTACTAATATTCTATATCTATATCCTATAAGTACTAGTTAAATAGGGGGGAACTAGATTAAGAAATTTAGAGCTACTTTAGAATCTTATTAGAGTAAATAATATAAAAAATATTAAACTAATTATAATAAAGTAGCCTAAGATTATATAGAATAAGAATAATAAGTTAGGGTCTACTTATTAAATTAACTAGATTAGATAAATTAGTTATTTTTTAGTAGTTATTTATAGTAAAAGATATCCTTTTTACCTTTCTTATTTTTCTCTTTTAAAAATCCTTTCTTATAAAAGATATATCTTTTATAATATTATAGTAGCTATAATAGGTTAATTAACTAGCTATAAGTATAAACTATTTAATTAAATAAGAATATATATAAAACTTAAAACCTCCTTTTTATAGCTATTATAGAAGGTTATTAGATTTTTAGTATAGTTAGCAGTCTATATTTTAAGTTTACTAATAGCTATAGTATTATTTATTTTTTCCCTAATATAGTAAATACTAATATAATAAACTTATTTTATATTTTTAGAAGGATATAATTATTAATAGAGTATAATATAAACCCTATAATAATACCTAGGAAAAAGAAATATATATTATATAGTTTATTTTAAGAACTACTTCTATTATAATTCTCCTGTAAGAGGAACTTTCTAATAGATATTTAATAATAGAAATATCTACTAGTAAGATATTAATAGAAGTATTTATTAAATTAAAGGAATAATATAATAAAAAAATAAAAGAAGTTAAGAATAATATAGTAGAATATAAAGAGATACTATATAAGTAGAATAAGATTAATAAGTAAGTTCAGAAGCTTTAGAATATAAAAATAATAGAGTTATAGATATAGATTAAAGAACTTAAAAGCTAGTAATATATTATAATATAACTTAGAGTAGCTAAGTAGATAATCTTAAAATAGCTCTTTTAATTATATTTTAATATCTTAAAGATATAAAAAGTAAGGAATATAAAACTATAGAGTTCCTAAAGTAGTTAATATTAGAATTCTTAACTAACTAACTCTATAATATCTTATATATAGATAGAAGTAAGTCTAAATTATACCTTAGGTATAATCTATAATATATTATATAAGTTCTATTTCTAAAGCTTTCTACTAATAAATTAGATAAATACCTATCTAGTAAGAGCTAAAGCTATATATTACTCTTTACTCTAGTAAGTAGATAACTATAATAATTATATTCTAACTTTTAATTTAGCTATTATCCTATTATATTATTAAGAGCTAATCCTACTATTATAGTATTCCTATAATCTTAAGAGGATTTAGATATTCTAGATATAGTAGAACTTAATCTTATCTAATATTAGTTATTTATTAAAAACCTTATATCTTCTACCTTTCTTAGGGGTAAATAGATAAACCCTGCTATTCTTAGTCTGGGCCTAGATTAATTATTTATAAGATAAAAATAATATATCTCTCTTAATATATCTAGAAAGTTTATTAATATACTCCTTAGAGAAAGTTTATATTATAAGCTCTATAAATTAAAGATTATAAATCCTAGCTAGACTAATTTAATAATAGCTATAAAGTATATCTAAATTATTATAGATATTAAAAAATACTTTAAGTATAATTTCAGACTCTAGAATATACTTCAGAGTATAGCTCTTTCTTCCTAATATTAAGAAATACTTCTTACTAAGTATATATATATCTATTAAGTATATATACTCTAGTAAGAGGTAGTAAATCTATATAATTAAAATAGTTCTATAATAGAAAAGATTTATACCCTTAATATCTATATAGATTAAGAGCTATACTATTATTAGAAGTTTATTAAGAATATTAACTATTTAAACTAAAGTAGCTATATTATTTACTTCTATAATATTTAGCCTATCTCTAGTATTAGTAGTAATAGAGCTAGATATAATTATATATAAGTTTAGATTTATATTCTATAAATATTTTATTAGAGAGGAAAAGAAATTATTAATCTTATAGAATAACTATTTCTACTTATAGTATATCTTAAAGATTTTATATATTAGTTAATAAGAATCTAGTACTAGATAATTAGGGTAGAGATTTATAATTTATTAAATAAATAAGATTATAGATAATTAGTTTATTTATATATAATATTAAAATAAGTATATAATTAATCCGATCTAGATCTATATAGATAATATTAACTTACTGATTTTAAGGCTAGCCTTTTTAACTAATTAATTTATCTACTGCTCTATATATACTAGCTATAAAGACTATAATTCTCCTATCTTATAGCTACCCTCTCTTTCCCTTTATAGTTAGCTCTAGAGGTATAGTTATAACTATATTCTTTCTTATTTTTTTAACTAACTTATTTTTACTCTTTAATAATTATATTAAAACCTTCTACTTCTATCTTATTCTTACTCCTTCTTTCTATACTGAATAGGTTTATCTATTTATCTTTTCTCTACTAGAGATTTTTTATTTCTAGCTAGAATAACTCTAGACCTTTTAGACTTTAGGATTAATTTTATCTACTATATTATAATTACTAATCTCTTTAGTTTATTAAGCCCTATTAGATCTAAAATAAGAATAAAAACCTCTATTTAGACTATAAATAGAAATAGAATAATCCTAAAGAGCCTACTAATTAGAATAATACTAAGAATAAAAGCTAGCCTATAGATACTACTATAGAGTAATATATCTTACTAATTAATAATATATATTCTATTACTATTAATACTCTTTAAAAGAGATCCTTTTATATTCTAACTCTATAGAACCCTCTCTTATTAGTACTTATTTATATATAATCTCAGCTTTCTTTATATATTAATACTAATTATAAATACTCTAAGCCTGCTTTCTATATATTATATTATATACCTAATTATAGTAAGATCTTTACTCTAGAAAAGAACTTATAATATTATTAATAAGAGTAATATAGATCTTACTAGTAGTATTATTTATATTTAGAATACTATTATAAGCTAACTTAGGAAGGTATACTATAAAAGGATAATCTTAGGAGATATATATAAAACTTCTATCCCTATTATCCTTCTAATAATTATATAGAATTTAGATAGCTATAGTATTAAATATCTTAAATTATTATAACTCCCTTTATCTCTAGTATTATCTACTAGATTTTAACTATTTCTCTTCTTTTCTACCTACTATTCCTATTTATTCTCTTCTATTATCTTATATATCTTACTCCTCCCTATCTAATATATAATTTATTTATATTATATAAAGAACTCTTATCTATAGTATAATTCAGTACTACTTACTAATATATTTATTTATATAGAAAATCTCTAACTAATTTATAATTATACTAATATATTAGCCTATACTAGTAGCTAGAATAGCTTTAGTAACTATAGATATTAAAGCCCTCTAATTATATTAGTTTTCTCTAGCTATACCTAGAGTACTACTAGCTCCTTCTCTTTAATAACCTTTTAATTTTTCTACTCTATAAACCCTAATACTTAAAACCCTAACTTATTAATCCCTATTCTAATCTATTTACTATTTATAATTATACTTCTAATTATAGATTATTATATAATCTTAACCTAGTTATACTATACTTCTTTATACTATATATCTAGTAATAATTTCTATACTTCTACTTTATTTCTATATTATATATCTATCTTCTCCTAATAGATTATTTACTAGTATAATACTAAAGGAAATTAATAATACTTATAATATATATTAGCCCTTTCTCCTATAGCTTAGTATAACTTAAATATCTTTAGCTATATAGCTATATCTTTTAACTCTTCCTAATACCTATAGTAAGAGTAGAACTAATATAAGAATAAGTTCTACTTTTTATAGCCTAGTATATAACTATACTATTATAATAACTACTATATACTATACTTATAATATAATAATAAATTCTATCTAGATCTCCTTAATAATATTTTAATACTATTTTACTTAAACCTTATCCTTACTAGAGAATATAATAGCTATAAACTTTAATAGCTACTTTAGTACTACTTTAAGTTCCTCCAGTTTAGTAAAAAGCTCTTTACTAGACTATAGCTATATATTACTAATCTATAGGCTATCCCTCTACCCTTATACTCTTATCTATTCTAGCTAGTAAAATATCTAATTATTAGATATCTTTATATACTCTACTCTTATTTAATTAATTTTATTACTCTTACTAGGCTATAGAGGGGGATTATAAACTAAGCTTTTTTATTATTATCTATATATTATATATACTACTACTAGTACTCTTATCTTATAGAAATAACTTAGGATATAGGAATTATATTATTCTTATTACTAGTCTAAGTACTATCTATATTATATTTTTATACTTTAGTAGTATACTAAATTATTATATATATAGCTCTATAAATAATATTTTAGATAATAAATATACTATTAATATTAATATTAGTATTAAGTAGTATAATAAATCCTTAATATTTACTATTAAGTAGTTTATTATATAGTAGTAATAGTTTAGTACCTATTTATCCCCTTTAGTAAATAGTATCTATACTTTAGAAAAGCCTCTATTTATTAATAGAGATATAGCTTAGAATAGAAAGAAATATTTAAAATTAATTCTCCTTATCTTCTATTCTAGTATCTACTATACCTATTACTATATTACTAGCTTATACTTTATCTCTACTTTTTATACTATCTACTAGAGTAACCCTATAGGTTCTACTAGCTTTAAAATCTATACCTTTATACTAGTATAACCCTATATATAGATAATACTTATTAATAAAATTCAGCTGTTTAATAATCCTAGTACTTACTTAATACTATTATTAAGAAGTAACTTAATTAGTATTATAATCTACTTTTTACTACTTACTATTATTATCTCCCTTATATATTACTACTTAGTAATAGCTATATATAGTATATATAGCTAGCTTATCTCCTTAACTACTAGTAATATCTACCTATACTTATAGCTTACTATTCAGAAGAGCTCCTATATAAAGTTATACTATATTTATACTACTAGTATCTTTATATATAGCTATAGCTATTATAATATAAGAGTTTTAATAAGCTACTCTAGTAAACTCTATATAAAAGTATTCTTTAAGTTACTCTATACTAATATAGTAGCTTTATATACCCTAATAGCCTCTCCTAATATAGAATATAACCTACCTATAGTATTAGCTAGACTTACTTCTCTAATCCTAATTAACTACCTCTAGAGCTATTACTATATAAATACTTTAGTTTATAATATCTAAAGCTTATCTATTACCTCTATTACTAGTACTACTATATCCTATAGCTGGATAAATACCTTATTATTTAACTAAGTAAACTAGAGATTACTATTCTAGCTTAATACTATCTAATTACTATAGTAGTACTAGAGTTTAACTATATAAAGCAGTATAAGCTACTCTATCTCCTTATACTATAGCTATTATACTATATTCAGAATAGCCCCCCTATACCTAGCTATATAGAGATCTAGTACCTTTAGATTAATATATAATTAACCCCTACTATATAATCTATTAATAGTCCCTAATAGTTATAGTACTAACTTAGGTAGATAGTACTTAAACCTAGTAAATAGATATTCTCTAAACTAATCTAGTATAGCTATATTTTCTAAATATACTAGATTAAGTTCTCTCTTATTACCTTCTATATACTAGTAGTCTATCTCTTCTAGTATAAGCTTAAATAGCTATATATAGATACCTATAATACCTAGAAATACCTCTAGTAGTATAAATCAGAAGATATATATATATAATTTATACTTATAGAGGAAAAAGTATATAAACTAGAAGATAGGCTATAGTACTATCTTAAATATATATCCCTCTAATTATAAATTAGTAGTATTAAGTAATATAACTTACTTAAACTAGTATACTATCTTACTAGTATTAATAGCTATATTAATTTAATAATACTCTTTTATAAATAGTTTTAACTCAGTTAGTATATTAGCTATCTACTAGCTATAGATTATCTATAGTAACTATTCTCTTTTTTATACTATTACTACTACTATATATACTTCTTTAGCTAGAACTATTAATATAGTTATTATATACCCTTTAGTAGCTAGTAGATTATATAGATTATAATATATATTCTGCTTAATATTAAAATAGCTCTAAAAGTACCTAAAGAATAGAATATCTACCCTATTATAGTATATACTTATATTATTCTATATAGCTAAGAAGAGAGAGTATAGAAAAATAGATAATAAACTGGATAAGATATTATTATATATAGAGCTAAATATCTATAAATAGAAGTTATAATTACTTAAGTAGATATACTTTTATATAATTTAATTATAATTAATTAATAAGTATTAGAGAATAAAATTACTACTCTTATTATTATTATTATTATCTTTCTACTCTACTAAGTAAACTAAACCTCTAACTAGCTTATATAGAACTAGGCTTATATATAGTATAATAGTACTACTATTAATATAAATAATAAGAGTATATAAAATAGTAGTAATATTATTAAGATAAAACTATATAGATAGTTTCTTATTAAGCTTATAGAGTTCTTTACTCTTTTAAATTATCTTATTATAAATACTTAAGAAGTTATTCTACTATAATAGCCTATATATAGAGAATAGAAGGGCTCTAGTAGGGGTATTTAATAGGGATAAGATATAGTTATATCTATTCCTATTATTATTCTCCCTACTTAAGATACTACTTTTAGTATTACTATTATTATATAATATATATCTCTTCTATAGAAGTATATATAGCTATTAGTATACCTTAATCTTAATATTAGTACTATAGTTATATATATAGAAGGCTGGAATATACTATAGCTAGAAGGAACTCTTAGTATAATAGTTAGTCTAATTAGTTTAGCTAGTTATAAAAAGCTCCTAGAAAACAGCTTATTAATCTAAGTTTATATATTAACTATAGTAGTTTCCTAGTCTCTAGTAGGGCTTAATACTCTTACTAATAAGTTTAGCCTCTTAAAAGATATCTATAATATAAGCTACTAGCTTATAAACTAATCCAGAAGATAAACTGCTTTAAGTAACTATAAGGTCCTTATATTACTACTACTATATAGTTAAGCTTAGGAGCTCTATTATAATACTTATCTAAGGGTATATTATAATAAACTACTTCTTCTAAATTATAGTTTCTATAATATAAAAGGTATAGCTAGTTAGATTAAACTATATACTACTTATATACTTTATATTATATAGCTTTACCTAGTTTCTAAATAATACTATAATATTATTAAGTATTAGCTTATCCTAGTAGATAATAGGAAGGTCTAGTTTATCTATAATACTTAGAAAGTTAAAGTAAAAGAAAGGGAAAAACTTATTATCTATCTTAGCTGCTATACTACTAATATAAATAGATCTAAAGTTAATAGTATTTTTACTATATAGTATTCAGAGTATATTAACTAGCTAGAATAAAGATTTTAGAACCTTTTTAATAAATTATTAAACTATCAGGCCCCTATATTAGTAAAATAGCTTGTTATTATACTTAAAAACCTATATACTAAGAAGAGGGGGAGAATAGTTATAATAAATACTTATACTTATAGTTCCTAGATAAGTATTTAATCCTCTACTCTTATATTAGCTATATAGATATTTCTAATAATAGAGAGTTATTTTCCTCTTTTAAAAAAAGCTTACTATTTAGAGAAGTAATAGTATTAGTATTAAATAAAATATTATTAGAAAATTCCTTATCCTTATTATTATATAACCTAGGAGGACTAATATCTAAGCTATTAGAAATATCTATTATTATAATAAGGATAAAGTAATATACTAATAAGATATTTATTAAGTAATATATAATAGTTATCTTATAATTATTAATTTTAAACTATAAAAGAAAAATATAAGTAGATTAGATAAAGCTTAAAGCTATAGAGAAAAGAGTAATAATAGTAGAATAGTAAGGAGCTTCTTTCTAATATTAAGTAATCTACTAGGCCCTATTTAGATATAATTCTATTTTAGTTCTTAATACTAGATAACTATTTCCCTCTTCCTAATAGTAAAGAAAGAGATAGTCTAGCTATAGATATAGAGAGATAGAACTAAGAGAAGAATAGGGAACTAAAATTAAATACTCTAAAAGTATATATAGACTAGGGGTATCTATATATATATCTAAATACTAGTAGCTTAGTATATACTATCTTAGTTTAGTATAATATTTCTTTTCTTTTTCTCTAGATTAATAAGAAATATATATTAAGGTAGAAAGTAATTAAGAATAAGACTATTTTTAGTATTAGATTATATATTTCTTACTATTAGATAGATATTATCCTAGTATTACCCTAGGTTCTAGTTTCTATTAAAGTACTAGCTATCTCTTACTATTACTATTACTCCTACTACTACTACTAACTATTATTTCTCTTAGTAATAATAAAATACTATTACTACTAGAGTTAGTATAATTAGTAGCTAAGGCCTTAAGGTATAAGTAAGATAGCTATAAATACTATTATATTAATAATAGTAGGAGTAATAGTAGCAGACTATTAGTAATAGTAGAAAATAAACCTGATTAGCTATTATTATAAGAGCTGATTAAAATAGTATTATTCTAGCTAACTAATAATCTACCTTTAGCCCTAGTACCTAGAGTAGTATAAGTAGTAGCTATAGTAGGAGTAGTAAGATATATCTTACTTAAGATTAACTATATCTTATTTAAGATTAACTATATCTCTAGTAGGAATATATATATAGATCTAAACCCTAGTAGAATACTACTATCTATAATAGTAGTAGTATTAATAGTACTATTAGATAAAGATAAAGAGATAGATCTATTCTCTCTAGCCTTATTAACCCTTATTCCTAATACTCTTAATCCTAGGCTACTATAACTATTACTACTACTATTATTTTAGTTATATAATACTAGTAGGAGAAAAGCTATAATAGTTTTTTCTACTATCTATTATATAGATTATTTAAACTTAGTAGTTACCTCTAATAGTAGTACTATTATATTATACTTATATATAGCTACTTAAGTAATCTAATAGTAAAACTCCTAGATAAGATTAGGAATCTATACTAAGCTAGTTATACTTAGATTTACCTTTACTCTTCTCCTCCTTATACTATCTATAGTTATTTTCTACTTATTCTATAATATACTTATACTATATAATAAGACTTCCCCTTATACTAGGATAAACAGATAAGACTATATACTATAGGAGAATTACTTAGTATATAATAGATTATCTATACTACTAAACTTCTATCTAAGAGTAGTAGATAGTATAATATATTTATAAAATTTATCTATATTCTTATAAGTATAATCTAATACTAGCTTCTATATATATAGTACTATTAGGCTTAAGGAGAGTATTAGTACTAGTAGTATACTCTAGTCTATATATTTCTCTAGGGCTATCTTGAGATATATATATAGTAGTATCTTATTCTGTATAGTATATATCTATATACTTATAGCTACTATACTTAGTAGATTAAACTATATAATAATATAATATATTATATACCCCAGGTATCTTATATAGACTCTCTTAATATAGTAAGGGGTAGAAAAGCTTATTATTAGTATATCTATAATAAACTTATAGACTTAAATATACTTATTATTACTTAGAGTTAATAGTAACCTACTAGCCCTTATATACTAATAGCTCTATCCCTTATAGAATATAGCTTTAGCCTTAGCTAGTAATAGTTTCTTATAGCTAAATACTATTACTAAATAATCCTAGTCCCTATAGATAATATAAATAGAAATATCTATAGGTAGTATCTATACTATATTAAATATTAAGCTTAATAGCTAGAACTAGTACTTATTAATATAGTAGCTTACTAACTATTTAAATATAGAGATAGAGAAAGATCTAAGTTCTATTTTTATCTAGTACTATTATATAGCTATCTTCTACTATTACTTATAATACTAGAGTATTATAAGCTATTATATTAGAAAGTACTACTTACTCCCTAGCTATAAGAACTTAGTAAACTTATAATCTATAATAAGTAGATTATTAATATTATTACTACTATTATAACTATTAAAATTAGTAATAATATTACTATCCCCTGCCTAGGATATAATTAAGATAAGCTATATCTATATCTACCTATAACTATTAGGTATTATAAAATTAGTTTAGTTTAGCTGTATTTATATAGTAAGATCCTATAGTAGTTAGTTTATAATAACTAATAATCAGCCTCCTAATTCTATTTCTTTATCTTTTATCTTCTTATAAACTCTATTCTTATAATAATTAGTATAACTTAATTCCAGTCTTAAAAGTAGGAGGAAAATATACCTTAGTTATAGAGCTTATAGATCTATTATAGCTTATCTACTTAGCTACTAGAATTATATATAAACTCCCTAAGTATTATAATATAGTACTAACTAGCTATAATCTTAATAGAGCTACTATTTACTTTAGCCCAGTATAATATATCTATCTTATTATTCTATCTCTTACCCTGAACTCTCTTAAAGGAATCTCTATATTATATATATTCTATATTATTAGTATTATAGAGATATAAAAGGTAGTTCCTAGGCTTATAATACTATAACCTATTAATTCTAAATACCTTATAAAGCTTATAAATATATATAGTATTAATAGCCTGGTTCTAGCCTATAATCTATATTATATCTAGAATATCTAGCAGTAGCCTATCTACTATAAGGAGATATAACTTTACTAGCTTACTAATTAATATACTATCTTATAGGCTATTCTCCCTATAACCCTTTAAAGTAATATACTTCTTCTTTATTAGCCTAGCCTTACTATATAAGATATTATCCTCTGCTATCTATTACCTCTTCTTACTATATATACTAATACTAGTTATTATTATCTAAATACTATAATAGTATAATAAGGGCTATAGTATACTCCTTATAATAATATTAATACCTAGAGAATAAGTAATAGTAATAGATTATCTATTAAAAAAAGAGTAGTATATAGTAAGTAAAAATAGTAGACTAGATAGCTAAGGGAAAAATAGGAAGATAAAGCTATAGCTTTTAGTTTAAAATAAAATATAAACTTAACTACTACTTAGTAGATCTAAATTAACTAGCCCCCCTATCTATTAGGGATCTACTTAATTTATCTAAACTAGTTTATTATTCCTAATATCTAGGGGTACTAGTATAATAAGGATTTAATCTACCTCCTAGCTAGATTATATAGGGTATAAAGTAGAATAAAGAGCTTATAGTTATTATATTTAATAGCTATAATTTTAAAGATATAGACTCTTAACTTTTATATATAACTTAGAATTCCTAATATAAAGCTAGAGTAGTATAATATCTTATTATACTACTTACTTATATACTACCTTCTATATTACTTTCTCTAAAGGAGTTTACTATATATATTTTACTTAAGCTCTAGAGTAGCTATTCTTAGTAATATTAGTAATAATCAGAATAAGATATACCCTAGTTTATATAATAATATATTTCTACTCTTATTATATTCTTATTTATTTATTTTTATATATTTAAGATATATAGCTCTCTTATCTCCTCTCTTTAAAGCTTTTCTATTTATTCTTATTTTTATTATCTCTAATATACTCTCTATATCTCCCTTTATCTCTCCCTCTTCTATCCTTCTATTTAACTATTACTATTATATATAAAAAGCAGCTTCTACCTCCTTTCTCTATTATTACTTATATATCTTTTCTATTATAGCTATTATATCTATCTCTATAGCTATCTTACTTTTATTAGATATTATTATCTTTATTATATTTACTATAGGAGTAGTAATAGTAGTAGTAATAGTAGTTACTTAAATCTATTATTTACTATATCTATAGATAATCTCTAGTATTAAATCCTACTAATTCTTCTAGTACTTAATTATTAACCCTTTAGGAGAATTAATAAATATCTTTATTTTCCCTATAGGGAAGAGGGAAGAATAGTAGATTCTTTCTCTATAGGGAAAAAGAAGAAGGATAGTAAGTTTCTTCCCTATAGGGAAGAAGAAGAAAGATAATAAATCTCTTCCCTATAGAGATAAAGAAGAAGGATAGTAAATCTCTTCCCTATAGAGATAAAGAAGAAGAGTAATAAGTCTCTTCCCTATAGGGAAAAAGAGAGAAGAGTAAAGTTTCTTCCCTATAGAGAAAAAGAAAAAGAATAAAATTTCTTCTCTATAGGGAAAAAAAGGGAAAAGTAAAGTTTCTTCCCTATAGGGAAGAAGAAGAAAGATAAAATCTCTTCTCTATAGGGAAAAAGAGAGAAAAGTAAAGTTTCTTCCCTATAGGGAAGAAGAAGAAAGGTAAAGTCTCTTTCCTATAGAGAAAAAGAGGGAAAAATAAAGTTTCTTTCCTATAGAGAAGAAAAAGAAGGGTAATAAATCTCTTTCCTATAGGGATAAAGAAGAAGAGTAATAAATCTCTTCTCTATAGGGAAGAAGAGAGAAAAGTAAAATTTCTTCTCTATAGAGAAAAAGAAAAAGAGTAAAATCTCTTCCTTATAGGGAAAAAGAGAAAAAAGTAAAGTTTCTTCCCTATAAGGAAAAAGAAGAAAAGTAATAAATCTCTTCCCTATAGGGATAAAGAAGAAGGGTAGTAAGTCTTTTCCCTATAAGGAAGAAAAGGGAAAAGTAAAGTTTCTTCTCTATAGGGAAGAAGAAGAAAAATAAAATCTTTTCCCTATAGAGAAAAAAAGGGAAGAGTAAAGTTTCTTCCCTATAAGAAAGAAGAAGAAGAATAGTAAATCTCTTCCCTATAGGGATAAAGAAGAAGAGTAGTAAGTTTCTTCCCTATAGAGAAGAAGAGAGAAGAGTAAAGTTTCTTTCCTATAGGGAAGAAGAAAAAGGGTAAAATCTCTTCCCTATAGGGAAGAAGAGAGAAGAGTAAAGTTTCTTTTTTATAGGGAAGAAGAAGAAGGATAAAGTCTCTTCCCTATAGGGAAGTAGTAGTAGAAGAAGAAGGGTAGTAAGTAGTAGTAGTAGTAGTAGTAGTAGTAGTAGTAGTAGTAGTAGTAGTAGTAGTAGTATATAGTATATTTTCTACTTTCCCCTCTCTTCTCCTCTAAACCTTTATCTTAACCCTATCCTCCTAACCCTGCTACCCCGTTCTACTAGAATACTGAATTTCACATCCAGCATCTCCTTAGCCGCGGCGACCTCAATTGGCAAGGCACAGATCCAACCGATTTGGAATGCCTCCCGTGCTGGGGACGGCATGATGGTCTGTCAGAACGAATTCGAGGTCCGCCACTTCCAATGCGTTTTTATCTACTCAAGCCTTCAGCTTCTAACCCAAGTGAAGCAATAAGCAGAAGACTACCTGGAAAGGGCTTCTTGGCTTCCACACGAACAATAAAGCTAGATCCGCCTGCAGATCGCTGTGATCGCCAAGCACAAGAACCAACCTGACAGTGCAACTTGTCCCCTCTAATCGCAGGGGTTCAGTGGGATTTTAGGATCTGCGCCGAAGTTCAATTGACAGAGCGTACAGTACCCAAAAAAGAACAATGATTATGAAAGAAGCCATGACACCGCGGCCATCGATCAAAGAAAAAGCGGTTGGGCACCATTGGGCACCATTGGGCAGACGCAAGCCAGTGAGAAATTCGTGATCAGTCATCTGCTGACGCCAACCCTCAGACCACGGTTGTTTACTCGCAATTGAAAGGGCACCTCTTGCCCAATAATATCGTTCTCATGCCGGTACGGCAGTGCGCCATCACATGCTCTTCACCAATCGAGTCTCCGTAGGCGCAGCCTTGCCCAAATCAGTTTCTTCCCACTCGCCTGAAGATATCGATACCTATAGTTACTAGTCTCCCGAATGAGATTTTATTTTGTATTATTAAAAATATAGAAGGGAGGGATATTTAGTTGATAATTTTTATCTATAAGATAATTAAGAAGAAACTTCTAGATAGCTATATTAGGGCTCTTTAACTAAATAAGTACTTTTCTAAATTTCTGAATAGCTATATTAATACTCTATAAGTTATTAAGAAGTACTCTATCTATTTATTCCTCCCCTTTATCTATAGAGCAGTTATCTATTATAAAGACTATAATATTTTACTAATTTTTAAATTAGTAATATAGATACTGAACTCTATTAGGATAAAGGAGATAATTATCCTAGCTGCTCTTTTTAAGGGAAGCTTAAAGGCAGAAGGATAAAAGTTTAATAAGGTAATTTTACTATATATATAGGCTGAAAAACAAATCTAAGGTATTACCTATCAAGATGGACAAATGAATATACCTCGCCAAATCGCCCCTGGGTGATAGTGGAAAACTTCATCTTACTGATAACATTATAATATAAAATGCAGTAAATCGTCACGACCTTATTGAGCCTCAGTGGACGTATTATTAATTACTTCCGTGTTTAGTAACTTATCAAAATCGAACCATCTTACCCTCGCTGGCCGAACCCTCCCTAGTATACTGACAACACGATGACTTTGTAGAGAACGAAGAGCGAGGTTTCGAAGATCTGGAAAATGTTTAGAAGCTTTCCTATAAAGAGACTGACAGGCGCTACTGACCTTCTTGGTTAAGCTGGTCTATTGCATCGTGTCTGCGGCAGATACCCCTATCTTCGCATGTCGCCTGAAATGTAGAATAGAAGTTATCAAGGCTGCTTCTAATAGGGTTATCCTTAATAGCTTCTCATTGGACTTGGTGCGCCATAACAGACTCACTCTGCCTGTTGTGCTTAATCGCATGTCTACAAGCTTAATCGCATGTCTACAAGCTTAATCGCATGTCTACAAGCTTAATCGCATGTCTACGAGCTTGGTCGCATGTCTTCGTGCTTGATCGCATGTCTATGGGTCTGATCGCATGTCTACGAGTTTTCCGTTTATAATAGTGTTGGTCTCATAAATTCTGTACATGAAAAACGCTTCCAGCCCGCCGGAAGATTATTTATTTGTCTTCGTCCCTTTCCGAGCTCGGGCAGAGTTCTTAGCACCTTGAGTCGAAGGGTGGTTGTTTTTCTTCTGACCGTAAGCTCCAACGCTGTCCCCATCAGTGGGCTTCGCGCCACCAGCTTTAACTGAACCACTTTCAACTTCACCATCTCCAGTCTCAGCATCTCCGGTATCAATCGCTTCACCTTCACTACCTTCGGTTGGGCCACCTTCGGCGTCACCTGCCCATCCTTCACCCCAAGATCTCCACACTCTTCTGGTTCAACTTCGAAGAGTGGCTATGTACAGTGTGGTCGCTGATGTCTATTTCAAAACACGGGTCTCTGCATATCTCACGCAACATAACAGACGGAGATCGGATACCTTATGGCGCATCAAGTCCAATTAGAAGTTATTAAGGACAACCTTAATGGAAGTGGGCATAATACGTTCTATTCTACATTCCAATCGACATGAGAAGATAGGGGGATCTCCGCTCACATGATCACACTCTGGAACGATCTCCTCACCCTCATTTCCGCAGTCGCATCTGCCGATATCGACTTCGACCGTATCAAACCTCTACTGAAATGCGCCATTTCCGATGTAGCATCCGGGGAGTTTATACCATACTAAGAGGTGGACCACACGATAAGGATCAGGTTAGGGTTAGAATCTTAATAAATTTTAAATTAAAAAAGAATATTAACCCTGGGGTTAAGAAATTAGAATATAAAATTAAAATATTAATTTTTCTTAATTAAGATATTAATTTTTCTTAATTAAAATATTAATTTTTTTTAATTTAAAAATTTAAAAATTTAAAATATAAAATTAAAATATTAATTTTTCTTAATTTAAAAATTAAAAAATTTAAAATATAAAATTAAAATATTAATTTTTCCTAATTTATAATATTATAAATAAACTTTTCTTTAAAAAAAAGAATTTAATTAAACTATAATTAAAAAAATTAAATTATTATAATTATATAATCTATTTTAAAAAGTATAAGTTTTATAATAAATAGTTTTAATTTATATAACTATAAAATATAATTACTAATTAGAAAAATATCTTTATTTTATAACTATAAACTTTAGCTAGCTAAAACTAAATAAAGTATAATATAATTTAAAAATTAAAAAATTTAAAATATAAAATTAAAATATTAATATTTCTTAATAATTATTCTTATAATAGTATTAAAAAAACCTAGAAAAATACTAATAGAAAGAAAAACTCTAAAAGAATAATAGCTAATATTATTACTAAGTATAATAAGTAAAGTAATAGAAAAAGTACTAGAAGATTATATTATAATTATAGTAGAAATATATAAACTTCTTTCTAATAGCTAGATAGGAAATAGATATAATAAATTAATAGAAGTAGCTTTAAAAATATATATAGAAATAATCTAAATAATATAGAGATTTAAAGAAATAATTATACTATTACTTCTAGATATAAATAGTATATTTAATATAGTATTATATAGTAGACTACTTAAGATAGCTAGAGTAAAAAGATATTCTAAGAATATCTATAGATAGATTAAAATATTTCTAGAGAGGAGAATAGTATAATTCTAATTTAATAATAAAATAATAATAATAATATTAATCTAAATAAATATATTATAAAAATTCCTACTATTACTAATCCTCTTTATATTATATATAAGTATCTTATATAAAATACTTAAAGAAGTTCTTAATATACTAATAATAGAATTTACTAATAATATAAATATATTAAGCTTTAGATTTAATATAGAGATAATAAAAGAGAGATTTCTTAGAATATAGAAGAAATATAAAAAATAGTTTTTTTTTTTTCTATTAGTTTTATTATAAATAAAGATATATCCTAAGATTAAATAATATATAATCTAATATATATTTTTTAAGAATATAATTAGTAGTTTATATTTAAACTTTTAATACTATAAGATAAAATTAAATATTATACTTTTAGTCTAGGTATAGGTATTAATATTTTAAAAACTCTAATAATAGGAGCTATTTATATAGTTAGATATATAAATAACCTAGCTATAACTATAGCCTTTAAGAGAGAAAGCTTATTATTTAATAGTAATAACTATTTTTCCTTTCTAACTTAAAAAGTTATAATATCTAATATAAATATTCTAATCTTTTAAAATCTAGTTAATACTTTTAATAAAACTCTTAAAATAATAATAATAATTATTTAAAATAATCTAATATAGCTATTTACTAATTATATTTATTATATATCTCTCTAGTTAGTTAAAAACCTATTTATAATAATAAAGCTGCTTTTAATATTATAAATCTAATAGTTATATCTACTTAGTCTATTACTTTATTATATAATTTGTTTAGTACTACTATAAATACTTATAAAGAATAAAAACTAGCTAGAAGAAAAATTATATCTTAAGAATAACTATTTATTTATATAGATCTATTATAATCTAATATATAATTTATAGTTTTAATATATTATATACTATATTAAGTTAATTAGAATAAAAATAGCTTTTAAAAATTAATTATTTAAGCTTTATATTATTTTTAATTATATTTAGATTAGGATATTAGTTTTATTAGATTAGATTTAGTATTAATATATTAGAGTTTATTTTAATTTAATTTAAAATTATATTTATTTAGAAATAAGAAAAGTTAATTATATAAAATTATTAGTTAATTTATTTCTATAAGTATAGTATATATTTACTACTATAGAATATTTCTATTAAGAATAATATAGATTTAATATTAATTAAATATCTATTTATATATAGTTATTTATATTATATAATTTTTTTTAGAGGTTTTTACTATATATAAGAAGTAATATCCTAAGATTAAACTATATATAATATAATCTATATAATTAGTTTTTAACTAAGTTCTAATCTATATTTAACTTTTAACTCTATTTTTTTTACTTTTTATTATATAGCTAGCTAAAGTATAAATAATAATAATTCTAAAAACTCTAAGAAGAACTTATTAAGTATATAATTTAACTATAAGCTCTAAAGGGGAATATTTATTATCTATAATTAACTATAATATTTCTCTAATCTTATTATTATTAACTATCTCTTCTTATAACTTATTATTAATTACCTCTTATAATAATAATAATAGATATCTCTAATATAATTATCCCCTATAGCTAGAATCTAATTATTATAAGTAACTAGATCTTTATATATATAATAGTAGTTATTAGTAATAACTATTAGAATCTCTTTTTAGATATTAATTATTTAAATCTATACTCTATTATAAACTTATTTATAATAATAAAATTACTCTTTTATATATAGATCTAGTAGTTATATCTATTAGAACTATTACTCTATCTTATAACTAGTAAGAGTATAGAGATAGATCTAATCTTTAATAATATATTTATAGAGAACTATAATAATATTTCTTTAGTACTTAATAATTATTATAACCTAAGGTATTATATATAGTACTAGTAGGTAATATATTAGTTTAAATTAATCTGGGCTAAAATAGCTCTTTAAGTTAAATAAATATTTATTTTAATTAGTATTATTAAGTAGAAGAGAATTAAATAGAATAGAATTATTAGAAAGTTTATTAAATAGAAAAGTTAAATTAAATAAAGTTAATTTAATAGTATCTAGTATTATAATAGGTTAATTAGTTATTACTATAGAATCTTTAAAAGAAGAATAATAGCTAATTATAAAGTTATTATATACTAATTCTAAAACTAAATCTTATATTATATAGAGTTATATTATATAATAATAAAGAATAATTAAAAACTATTAAATTAATTTTTAATCTAATAAAAAGTAAGTTTATATATTTTATAAAGAGAAGGAAAAAGATAAAGAACTAGATATAGATTAAAAGTATATAGATTAAACTATATAAAATAGTTAAATTCCTTAGTATATAGCTAGATAGAAAACTCTAATAGAAAATATATATAATAAAGCTCTAGGAGAAATTTAAAAAATAAATACTAGCTCTAATTAGAATTATATTATCTATATATAGATATTTATATAGATAAATAAAAGTAGTTTATAAAATTACTATAAGATTTATAATAGTATATAGAGTATTTATTTTCTATAAATCTATAGAGAAAGAAAATAAACTATAGGGATCTATATAGAACCTAGCTAGATAGTAGTTAAAGTATCTCTAGATTATAACTAGAGTATTTAAAGTTATATTACTAAGAATAATTAAAATAGAAATACTAATATTATTTCTAGATCTCTATATAAATAAAAGAATAATAGAAATAAAAAAGAGATTTAAAATTAAAAAGATTATAAATATAAACTAGATTATAATTAGTATAATAATTAAATTAATAATAAATTAGTAGAAATAAAAGCTTTAAAAAGTAAAACTATTAAAAGTAAGCTAGTACTAAAGATAAAGAAAAGATTTTAATTTAAAAACTAAATAGAGAACTAAATAGAAAACTAAAGTAAATATAATATAAAAGAGATCTGGATAAATATTAGATCTATAAGTAAGTAGTATACTTAGTAGAGGGATAATTAATAAGATATTATATAGATTAGAATTAAAAAAGATTAGAATTAGATATAGATTTACTTTTAAATAGAGAGATTTAAAGCTATAATATTTATAATAGAATTTAAACTAAAGATTTACTATAGAATTAATATAGAACTAATCTAGAAATAAATAGAAAACTTACTAGATTAGAGAATATAGTAGATAGTATATCTATTAGTAGCTATACTATTAATATACTATTAGTAACTAGTTTTAGAATAATAAAAATTAGAAAGAGCTAGAGATTAAATTAAAAATAAAGTAGAGGAGAAAGAAATAGACTAGATCTATATAGTAGTAAAGAGTAGAGAGTAAAATAGAATAGAAGAAGTATAGAAATAATATAGAGTAGAATTTACTCTAGATCTTATTTATATTAAAGTTAATATAAAGAAAGAGAAGAATTTATTTAATTATCTAATTATATAAAGAAAAAAAAATTAAGAAAAAAAAAATATTTATAAATATAAAAGAGAGTATAAATAATCTAAATAATCTAAAAATTTATAAGAAAAATATATTAAATATTAAAAAGTTATATAAATAATAATAAATATATAAGGAATTTATATTATAATTAATCTAAATTAGTATAATAATTATATCTTTTTATTTTATAACTAAAAAAGTTAAATAAAGAAGAATATAAAAATAAAGAATTAAACTAGAGCTATACTAAATATATATAAAGAATAAATTTATAATAGTTAGATAACTTATACTAAATAGGAGGTCTAGTATAAATTAGGGTTAAACTAATTAGATATTATTCTAAGTAGTATAATCAGATTATTATAAGCTATATAATATAAGTTACTATTAATATATAAGTATTATAAAGCTAGTAATAATAGATATATAGATAATTATATTAATAACTATCTAAAAGAGTATTCTATTTAATAAAATAAGTATATATATATACTATTAGATTATTAAGATTTAATAATAATTCTTTATTCTGGATTATTAGGATTATTATAAGATCCTAATAATCCTTTAGTAATTAGTTAGAAAAAGTAAGGTATACTATATAATACTTATATATAATAATAAATTTATAATATAAGATTCTCTCTCTATTAGTTATATTTTTAAAATTATATTTTATAGCCTATTAATAAGTTCTTTTCTAACTTAATCTTATATCTATATAGTAGTCTGTAATAATATCTAACTATATATAGAAATCTCTTTATTTAAAGACCCTTTAGTATAATACTCTTATTAATACTATTTTACTTAATTCTTTTATAATAAGAATAGAGTATAGCTACTATAAGTTATATAGCTATAAGTACTTTAGTTCTAAGGGTTTATTATCTTATTATTTTTACTATATTAAGAATAATTAATTATATTATAATATCTAAAGTATTAGAAAGCTTTTCTAAAGTATATACTTATAGATAGATAGATATAAAAGTTATTAATTAAGTTACTATTCTAGCTATAGAGTTAGACTAGTTATAAAGTTAGTTCTAGAGTAGTTATAACTAAGTATACTACTCTATAATAGGCTTTCAGACTATAACTACTAGTAGGAGGTATTTAGTATACTAATATAGATAGTTTTTTATTTTTTATTCTATATAAATAGCTTCTTCTATTATAAGCTCTTTTATAATCTCTATAAATATAGGAAATAAATATATATAATTCTAATTCCTTATATCTTTATTAAAAAGATACTCCTTAAGTATTATACTATTTAATTATATATATATATACTATAGTATAAGCTTATTATATTAATATATATATTTTATTATTAGATTACTCTACTATTATAATTTAATTAGTTATTCTAATAATAAGTAATTATAAATATATACTCTATCTATAATAATCCCTATTTTAAAATACTAAGTATTTCTCTTTTTTCTTTTTTCTATATAGCTATATTCTATTATATATATATCCTTATAATAATCCTTATTATTCTAAAATATAGTTCTATAGCTAACTATATATAGAATAGTTATTATTACTTTTTCTAATTATACTATATATAGAGATTTATATACTTTAAAATAAGATTTTATAGCTAATCTTATTTTAAAGAAAATAATTAGCTATATCTACTTCTTTTTATACCCCCTTATCTCTAGTTAATAAAATTATTAATAAAAGTAAGTTTAGCTCTATACCTCTATTAGATATATTTATCTAATAGGTTTTAAAATAGTTATTTATCTATCTACTACTACTAAGTAGTATATAGATATACTTATAAATATAAGAAAGAAATTAGCTAAAGCTAAGAGGAAGAAGATTTATATAGAGAAAATATACTTTAACTAGATATAAATATTAGTAATCTATTTATTTCCTACTTTCTAAACTAATTATTCTTACTAATAAGTATATTAATAAATATACTATATATATTAAATTATTTATTTTAAAGAAAAATAATAGCTATTATTATAATTATAATAGAAATAGAGAATAATATATTTATTATAATAAGGGTAGTAATATCTATATTACTATACTCTTTATATTAATACTTTTAGTTTAAAATCTAGCTATTACTTAGAAGATTCTTTCTAGATTTCTATTTATAATAAGGAAATTTAAAATAGCTAAGTATACTATAGTTTATCTAAGGATTAATTATATAAATATAGTATAGAAGTTAGTTTATAATCTTATTTATAATAATAGTTTTAATAGTTTAATTATTATTAAATATAAAAAGAATAGTAAATCTACTATTTTAGATTCTATTAAATAGATTCTTAAGTAGTACTCTATCTTAGTTTCTAAAACTAAAGCTTATAAATTAAAATTATTTTATTCTATAAGTATTAAGAGAAATAAAAATAATTTCTCTTTACTCTTTTTAGTTTCTATAAATAGTAATAAGTTTAATTTCTTTAAATAAGTTTAGTTTATACTAATAATCTTAGAAAAATATAAAAAAAATATAAAAATAAAAAATATAAAAAAAATAGATAGTTTAGATAAATATATAGATAGAGAATAGAATTACTCTAGTTAGAGATCTCTCTCTTATATATTCTACTTATTTATAATATATTTAAAATTATATCTCTAAGTAATTATTATACTAGTTTAATTTCCTTATTTAGTTTATTAGGTTTTATTTATTTTAAATAGTTTTTTAATATCCTCTTATTTTTTTTTTTTTTAGAGGTTTTTACTATATATAAGGAGTAATATCCTAAGATCAGGCTATATATAATATAATCTATATAATTAGTTTTTAACTAAGTTCTAGTTTATATTTAACCTTTAACTCTATTTTTTTTTACTTTTTATTATATAGCTAGCTAAGGTATAGATAATAATAATTCTAAAAACTCTAAAAAGAGCTTATTAAGTATATAACTTAGCTATAAGCCCTAAAGGGGGATACTTATTATTTATAATTAATTATAATATCTCTCTAAGCTTATTATTACTAATTATCTCTCCTTATAACTTATTACTAACTATTTTTTATAATAGTAATAATAGATATCTCTAATATAATTATCCCCTATAGTTAGAGCCTAGTTATTATAAGTAATCAGGTCTTTATATATATAATAATAGTTATTAATAATAACTATTAGAATCTCTTTTTAAATATTAATTATTTAAGCCTATACTCTATTATAAGCTTACTTATAGTAATAAAGCTACTCTCTTATATATAGGCCTAGTAATTATATCTACTAGAACTATTACTCTATCTTATAGCTAGTAAGAGTATAGAGATAGATCTAATCTTTAATAATATACTTATAGAGAACTATAATAATATTTCTCTAATACTTAATAATTATTATAATCTAAGGTACTATATATAGTATCAGTAGGTAATATACTAGCTTAAGTTAATCCGGGCTAAGATAGCCCTTTAAGTTAAATAAATAAATATCTATTTTAATTAGTATTATTAGATAGAAGAGAATTAAATAGAATAGAATTATTAGAAAGTTTATTAGATAGAAAAGTTAAATTAAATAAAGTTAATTTAATAGTATCTAGTATTATAATAGGTTAATTAGTTATTATTATAGAATCTTTAAGAGAAAAGTAATAGCTAATTATAAAGTTACTATATACTAATTCTAAGACTAAATCTTATATTATATAGGGAATATCCTCTTATATTTTAACTCTTAATTTATTTAATTCTATAAGTTTTAAAAGTACTAAATTAAATTTAATTTTTATTAATATATTAGTAAGGTTATTATCTCTATAGATCTACTTTATTTCTATAATTTTATAGTATTTATATAATTAATATAAAATTATTATATTAATTATAAGTCTTTTCTCTATTATTATCCCTAGTTTAATAAGATATTTATATAGTAAGAGTAAATCTATATAAATTATAAAGAGTATTTCTAATAGTAATAGTTTTAAAGTAATTATTTAGAGTATACTTATAATTATAATACTAATATTAAAACTAGCTATTATACTATAAACTTCTAATATAAAGCTACTTTATATAATATATTTATACTTTATAGAGAACTAGTATAGAATATTTCTAACTAGTTTAAATATAGATTTCTAGCTTTCTATCTTAGTTTCTATATTAAGTATAATAATAAACCTAATCTATAAGCTTATATTCTGATTATTTATAAATAAGCTATTTATAAAGATATATAGCTTTAAGTTATATAGATTAAATAGTATAAAGTTAAGATTATAATTATAATATTCTATTTACTATATAAATCTCTTATTTAATTTATTAATATTCTCTTCTAATAGATTCTATTAGATCTATACTACTATAGATAGATTATATAAAGCCTCTAGTTATATTATACTTATAATCTATATATCTTATACTCTTTAGAACTTATAGCTCTCTATATTTAGATCTCTTATAGCTATTTATAATATATTAGTTTAGTCTTTCTATATAAACTTAATAATTATACTATAGAGAGATATTCTTCTACTATTAAACTCTAAACTAATTCTCTCTATAAGTTAGATTCTAGTTTTTATTTTAAACTTAGTCTCTACTAATTAGTATTTTTTCTTTATAGTAAGTATCTTATTAAATAATCTAAGTATATTATTAGTTTATATTCTAATAAGCCTAAAACTAAATATATTACTTTCTATAATTAGAAGATATAGATTATAGCTAGAGATTATTATTTTTATATATATTATAAAGTATTTATAGTATATAGTATATTAATATATATCTAATTTAGCTATTTTATATAATAGCTTTATAATTTTTATAACTATTCCCTCTAAATAGTTTTATTTAAGTAATTTAAATAGTTTTATATAAATTATATATTATAAATCTATCTTAGACTATAAGTAGATCTATATAATATCTCTACTAGTTAGAATATAGTTTTCTATCTATATTAAAAATAATACTAATATAAAGATAAAGTATTAGCTATAGTATTAAATAGTTAATAACTATATAAAAACTATCTCTTTATCTGAATTATTATAGCTTTATATAACTAAATAGCTTTTTTTATATAGTTTTATATTCTAACCCTTTATTTTATTAATAATATATACTTTAAATAGCTAGCTATTCTAAATCTCTTAGCTAAAATATATAAACTTAAAGATTCTAATCTTAATAAGTTATTTAATTTCTACTTTATAAAAACCTTAAAAGAAATATCTAGAGTTATAATAACTCCTTCTCTTTATAGTTTTCTAGCTAGTTTAAAAGCTTTCTACTCTTTATATATTATATAGCTAATATATAGTCTAACTAGTTATACTATATATTATATATATACTTTTAGCTTATTCTTTAAACCTCTTAGTTACTCCCTTCTTTATAATAGCTTATTTATTATAAATAGTAAGAAATCTTTTAAATATTTATTTAGATTAATATTATCTTAGACTAGGTTTTCTATTTATTTATCTCTATAATATAGTTTTATATATATAGACTAGAAGATCTTTAGTTTATTATATATTTTAATTATAATATTATAAAAGTTATTTAATAATAATCTATATAGCTTAAACTATCTTTTATTCTCTCTTTATATTATAATCTTACTTAGGAGTAGAAATTTAAGAAGTTCTATTATATTTAGACTATTATATATAGCTAGTATAAATATAGTTCTCTCTTTAGTATATAGTTCTCTTAATACTTTTATTATAAAATTAGCTATTTATACTCTTTAAATTATAAATTATAAAAAAGAAGAGAAAATAATAACTTTTAAATATACTCTGAATATAAATAATATTAGTATAAAACTATTAAGCCCTATTATATTATTAACTGCTTTTATTACTATTTATAATATAGCTTCCTTTAATATTATCTCTTTAAATTCCTTATATAGAATATTAAATATATATTATAATAGTTTATAATATTTTTTAATCTTACTAATTAATTAATAAGCTTTAATTAGAATTTACTTATATTTAGAACCTATAATCCTAGTATTTATATAAAATTAATTACTAGTAAATTAAATTCCTATATTATATATAATATAGTTTAGTAGTCTAAGATAGATATCTAGCTAGATTCTCTTTAATACTTCTTATATAGTATCTATTAAAATATTCTTAAGGAAAATTATATTTTAAAATATAATTACTATATATACTATATATAAGATAAGTTCTTAATCTAGTAAGTATATAATATTAATTATAATTTTATAATTAAAATTAAAATTATTTTATAATTTAAATTTAAAGTATTTTAGAATTAGATTATAGGCTTAGTATTAATAGTAGAAGTATTTAATCTTTTTTATTATCTCTTTATTTATATCTTTATAGCTTATTCTCTCTAAGAGTTAGTATAATCTTTCTACTAATAGATAATTAAAATAGTAGTAGAATTACTAGTTCTATTAAATAAGCTATATTAGCTATTAGTATATATTTAGAAAAGAACTATATATAGCTTTATTTTCTTATAATTAGAATAAAGAAACTATCTATAGTTCTAACTATTTTATTAATTATATTTCTAAACTTAATATTCAGATAGTCTATATTATAAAAATATATTAGAAAAAAGATTTCTAAGTTTATTATATAAAATATAATAAATCTGAATAAAGTATATAGCTCTATTATATCTAGTAACTCTATAAATCCTTTTCTAAACTTAATACTTTTTATATTAGTTATAGTATTTAGTTTAATTAATAAATTAATTTATTAAAGTACTTTAAACTATAGTTTATTTATAATTAAGATTAATAAAGTATTTATATCTAATATAATCCCTTAGAACTATATTATATATCTTTTTTTAATAATAAAATATAATAGATTTTATAGCTCTTTTTAGATTTTCTCTTTAGAGAGTAAATATTAAAATATCTTATTAAATAAGTATTATACTAGTTATTACTTATTATTATTTATATACTAGTCTTTCTTATCTAGATTATTATAATTATTAAGATCTTTATAATTTACTATTTTAAACTAATTTTTAATTTTTTCTAAATTCTAAACCTATTATTTAAATTCTTCTAATATATTACTTTTTTCTACTTTTTCTTCTACTTTAAGAAACTTAGTTATAAATTAATAGTATACTTTATATCTTTATTATAGATAGTTCTTTAATTAATATCCAGGCTTATTATAAATAAAATAGTATTTTTTCTAGTTATTATATTATAATCTTTAGTTTTAGTTAATAAAACCTCTATTAAATAGTTTTCTTCTTATATTTAAAGAGTAATAAAGCTACTATTATATTCTATTTAGTAGTTTCTAAGTATATTTATATTCCTAGTTAATAAAGTATATATCTTTTATTATATCCTAAGCTCTTAGAGTTATTAAGCTTTATTCTAATTATTTTAATAGACTTATCTCTAGAGTTAATATAAGATTTTATATAAAGGCTTTAGTATTTATATACTTTTTTTAAAGTATTATTTCTAATTTTTTTAAATCTTTATATATTTTTACTATAGTATTTTTAAAATTATTATCTCCTTTATAATTATTTCTAAGTATTTTCTATACCCTTATAAGGGTTATAAAGACTTTCTATAATATCTAGTATACTATAAGATCTCTATTCTCTCTATCTATCTATATTAAAATAATATTAATCTAGATCTAGTTATAATAATATTACTACTTATTAATAGTATTATTAAAGTATTATTTTAGTTTAAAATATATTTCTCTAAATATATATTTTTTTTTAATATATTAGAACTAGAAGTTCTATATATTCCTTTTAAGAATTTAAAAGAGAATAATTTTAAATCTACTAGATTATATATTATAGAATTTATATATATTTAGTATTATTCTAATCTTTATATTAAATATATTATATAGTTCTCCTCTAAATAAATACTTTTTTAGATTATAAAGCTTTTAGAAAATTATAAGTTCTTATATAGATATAGTATTTATTCTAAGATTATTATTTAGTAAGAGATTATAATATAAATTATATAAGGTAAATATATAACCTCTAGACTATAAGTTTAGAACTATATTTTAAAGAGATAAAAATACTTATAGGATTATATTTATACTTAGTTAGAGTATTTCTATCTTATTAATCTTAATTATATAGATTATACTTCTTTATTAGAATAGTTATAGTATTAATAGTTTATATTCTTATAACTTTTTATATTACTTTTATAATTAGAATATCTAGAAATTCAGATTAAAGATATTTAAAAGGAATTATATATTTCTTAGTTATTCTAATAGATCTTCTAGTTCTTATATATTATTAAGAGCTACTTTAGATATATTATTTAGAGGTTTAATATATATACTATTATAATATAATATATATTTTAGCTTCTTAGTAATATTAAGGTTTAGAAGTATAAACTTTTCTAATAATTAATCTCTAAAGTTATATATAAATTTATTTAATAAGTTATTACTATATAACTTAGTATATTTATAATAGTATATATAATATACTATATATATATTAGTAAGTATAATAGTAGTAATCTAAATAGCTAAGATTAAATAGTTTATCTAGTTAATACTATTTATATAGATCTTTATTAGTTTAATTATATTAAAAACCTCTTTTATTTTATTATATTTAAAAGGAGATATTATAAATAGGGTTTATATTAATAGTACTATTATATTTACTTAGAATATAAAATCTAGAGTATATAGGGAATTTTATAATAGAGATATATAGAGTTCTACTCTTATTTAAAGAATAAGATTCTCTATTTAGAAGAATTCTAATAGAAGAGAGATTAGAATAATAGTAAAGGAAAGATATAAGGAATTTCTTATCTTTTCTTAGAATTAGAAAAGAATAAGTATTCTATAAGGATAAATTCTTAAGTTTTAATAATTAAAAAAAAAAATAGTTTTAATAATTATTTCTATCTATATTAATAGAGAGATATATATAATAAAATACTCTTTAGAGATATTTTTAGTACTAATAATATTATTAGAAAAATAAATAAACTCTAAAGTAACTATTTAAAATATATAAAAAATAATAGTATTATTATATTATATATTATATATAGTTCTATAATATAGAACTAATAGCTAATCTTAAGAGTACTTTTAATTAGCTATTTAGAAAATTCTATCTCTTCTTTTTTACTAATCTATAGTTATTATATAACTATTAATTAGTATTAGAAAGCTTTTCTAAAGTATATACTTATAGATAAATAGATATAAAAGTTATTAATTAAGTTATTATTCTAGCTATAGAGTTAGGCTAATTATAAAGCTAGTTCTAGAGTAGTTATAACTAAGTATACTACTCTATAATAGACTTTTAGGTTATAACTACTAGTAGGAGGTATTTAGTATACTAATATAAAGTTTAATATTAAATTAGCTATAGTAAATTACTAATTAATATAGTAAACTAAAGTCTAAATTTAAAATAGTAGAAAAGGAGTATTATTATATAAATATAAAGATTTAATATCTTTATTAATAAAAGAAATTATAATTAAATAAAATAATATAGATAGTATTCTATAGTATTAATAGTATTAAGAAGTTTAAATATATTAAGTAGAAGGAGGTAGAGAAGATTATCTAAAAGCAGACTACTTTATTATCTTCTATCTCTTTATTTAAATTTATATTCTTAGAGATTAAAATTAATCTAATATTCCTTTAAAAGGGTATAGAACTATCTCCTTCTTAGTTTATTAGAATAAATATTTCTAGTTCTAGTAATATTATTAAATAAGCTATTAATAATTCTTTAAGTACTTAATAAGTTCCTATATATTATCTTAGTTAATATACTCTTTTTATTTAATTAAATAGAATATTTATCTATTTCTAATTTTCTTTTTTAGGATTTTTTCTAGTTTATATTTCTCTTTATAGATCTTAATTAAATAATCTTAATCTAGAGTATTTTCTAATACTTTTTTAAATAATAAAATATAAAAAACTAGATAGATATATATTATATCTAGTAGTAAAAGTTTATAATTAATATCTGATTTTTTTTTAATAATTTTAAATAATTTAAGTTTTTTATAATTTAATTTATTATTTAGTTTTATTATTATAATATTTTTATAAAGTAAATAGACTTTATCTCCCTCTTTTAAAATTAGTTTCTTTAATTTTATTTTATTATAATATTTTTTTATTCTTTTTTAGAGAAACTCTAGTTCTATTTTTATTTTAGTATATAATAAGTATAATATTTCTTTTATAAGTATAATAGCTAGTATATTTAATTTATTATATTCTAATTAGTTTTAGAATTTAGATTTATAGCTATAGTTTATATATATTAATAATAGTTAGATTAATTTTTATACTAAACTATTATATATAATTTATACTATTAGTAATAATTATATCTAATTATCTTATTTATAATTAATATATATTTATAGATATTATTTTAGAATTTAGTTTAAATATTCTATTTAATTATTACTTTATAGATAGTAAATTATTAAAAGCTTATATTTTATATCTATTTATATTATAAGTAATTATTAGAATTTAAAAATAAATATTATTTCTCTATCTAATATTATTTTCTTAAGTAATCTATAATAACTAACTATATATTATAGAAACTAATATATAAGGTTTTTTATAGAGCTTACTTCCTTATATAGAATAAAGTATTTATACTTTATAAGTTTATTAATAACTATTAGAATACTATTATATTTTACTCTAGTTATTAGTTCTTTAGATTTTAATAGTTTAATAATATAATTAAAAGATATTAATTACTATAGTTATTCTAATACTAAAACTAATTTAAATTCTCTATATAGTTTATATTATATAGATTTAATTTATATATATATATTATATTCTAAGATTATAATCTATATTTCTTTTTATAAATCTAGATAATTATAATATTATTTAATTCTATTAAGAGTTTTCTTAATTTCTTAATATCCTAAGAGTAAATACTTATAGATTTCTTTAATAAATATTATTCTTACTTTTTATTATAGTTTTTCTAAATTAGAAATAATATCTATCTAAACTTTAATATATATTATTTTCTTAAGTATAGCTTCTAAAGCTTTTTATACTAAGTATTCTTTATTATTTATAGTAAATAGTTATTTATTTATTTTAAATATAGTTTATTTATATTTTAGTTTATAATTAAAAGTATTAGCTTTTCTATTTTCTAATCCTTTTTAATATATTATCTTATAATTAAATTAGAATAAATATTTAATATAATAGATTTATCTTCTATTAAATTATTAGATTATAATAAAATATTAGATATTCTTATAATCTATATATATCTTAATCTTATATATTATCCCTAAGTAATAGTATTTAAATTCTTTAAATATATATATAATAACTATAAATTCTTTATTATAAATAGAGTAATTAAGTTCTATATTATATAGTTTCTTTAAGAAGAATACTATAAGATATAATACTCTATTATTATCCTTTTAGCTAAATTATATACTAATTATAAAATCTAAAGTATTAGTCTTAAGTTCTATTTTTTTATAGAATTAAATATTTATAATATAGATTTTAAAAGTATTTAGCTCTTAATTTTATTAAATATTTTTTACTATTTATTATTCTATTAGAATTCTATTTCTTTTTTAGTAATATTATATAAGAGTATAGTAATTTTATTATAATTCTTAATAAATTATTAATAATAGTTTATAAATCTAAGAAAAACTTATACTTCTTTAATAGTTTTTAATATTTTCTAGTTCTTAATTATAATAATTTTTTCTTATTCTATTTATATTTTATTAAATTAAATAGTATATTCTAGGAAATTAACTTTTTATATATAGAAATAGCTTTTTTCTAGTTCTACTAGTAATTTTATATTTTCTAACTTCTATAGAATCTTATATATATATTCCTTATATATTTTTAGATTATTTAAGAAGATTAAAATATTATTAAGATAAATAATTATAAAAATATCTAAATACTTCTAAAGTACTTAATTAATTATTTATTAGAAGGTTATAGATATATTTATTAGTTTAAAAGGTATAATAAGATACTTATAGAGATTAAACTTTATTCTAAATATTATTTTCTATTTATCTTCTTCTTTTACTTATATTAAATTATAAACTCCTTTTAGATTAAGTATTATAAACTACTATTTATCTTATAATTAGTTTCTAAGTTCTATAATTAATAGTAAAAATATTCTATTTTTTTATATAATTTTATTTAGCTATTAATAATTAATAACTAAATAAAGTTTATTATTTTTCTTTAGTATAAATATTATAGAGTATTCTATAGATAAAATTAATAGTTATATATAGTCTTTTATTAATATATTATTAATATATTTATAGAGTATTTATAGCTAGAGTTTTATAAGATTATAAAGTTTATAAAAAGCTAGTTTTCTATTTTTAATAATAGAGATTTTATAATCCTATTAGCTATATTCTAATAAGCTAGTTTTAAGGGTTTTCTTAAATAGTTTATTATAAACTCTATATTCTATTAGAATATTTTTTAATCTTTCTTCTTTATTTAAATATTAAGCTTATTTATAGTTATACTAAATATTCTTCTTTTTATCCTATTATACTTTTTACTAGTTATTTATTTAGCTCTATTTTTAAATTCTAATATTAAATAGTTTTAAAAGAGGTTTTTCTATTTCTTTTTACTATTAGTTATACTTAGCTTTATATTCTTCTTATTATTCTTTTATTAGTTATTCCTAATTAATAAGTATTAATTTAGTATTTAAAAGTATATCTTATTTCTATATCTAGTCTAAGATTTATATTATTTATTTTAATTCCTATTTAAATAAGTTTCTTATTTTTCTAGATTATAGTATTATTAAGATTATTATTATTATATCTACTTATTATTATAAATTATTATCTTAGTTTTTTATAATAATATCTTTAATTACTAAAAGATATTTATATCTTTCTAATATCTAATAAAATTTTAATTTCTATTAATTCTAATTCTAATATTTAAGAATATCTTTTTACTCTATCTAGCTAGTATATTAATTAATTAGTAGGTTTATATTCTATAGTTATAGTAGTTCTAATATAATATTATAAGTTCCTAGTAGTACTAAGTTATAGATAATAGTAAACTTCTTTTCTTAGATTTTAATTATAAGATAATTAGTTTTTAAATTAATAATTCTATTATTATATTTAAACTTTAATTCTTTAATATTTATAACTATATAGGTTTTTTCTTTCTTTTTCTATAGTAAATAAAGTTAATTAATTACTACTAGTAAAATATAATTTTCCTATATTCTATAGTTAATAAATATTATAAGCTAGTTCTTTTTAATTTCTACTTTTATAAGGATATATAGAGAGCTTTTAGTTTTTATAGCTCCTAAGATTCTCTAATCTATTATTAGTTTTATTTTATATTATAGCTCTATTATAAATAGTTTAGATTATTTTTTATTTAATTAACTTATTTCTTAAGTATATTATACTTATTATTATATTTAGATATCTAATTTAAAAAGTCTTTTAGTATTCTTAATATATCTATATATTCTAGAATATATTATTTAAACTTCTTTAGTTATTTACTAAGTTTATTTTATTCTTCTAAGAATAGTATTTCTTTTTAAAAATAGTTTATAATCTATTTTTACTTATTTATTAAAATAATTCTAAATTCCTTATTAGATTCTTTTTCTTCTATAAATAAAGCTATTTCTATCTATTCTTATTATTAATATTTTATTTCCTTCTATATCTAGTACTATTTAAGTATTTATATAGTAAGATTTCTATTTTCTTTATTTCTTACTAGATTAAATACTATTTACTTAATATATAAATATATTAGATATTTCTAATTTATATAGTACTTAATATATTCTCTATAGTTATAAACTGCTTAATTCTTCTGAGTTTTCTATTTATACTATAGATTAATTTTCTTATTCTTATAAATTTTATATTACTATTCTATATATATTTTAACTAGTAAACTATTAAATTTATATTCTTTAGAATATTTCTCTAAATCTTATTTAAAAATTATATATTAATTAATATTAAATAGCTTATTTATAAAGTATAATATATTTCTATTAATATATCTAGATAGTATATTTAAATATAATTAAGGAAAAATATTATTTCTAATCTTTTATTACTAATAAATTATATAGAAAATATTATAATATATTAATTATAATTCTTTATAATATTTTCTTTAAAAGTTTTTTTTCTATTCTTCTAGTAAGCTAAAAAGATTATTAAGGTATTAGATAGTATTTATAGTTCTTTATCTATAGATTATTAATATTTCTAATATTATAGGGTTTTATTTTTTAATTTTTTACTAATAGTAAATATAAATCTCCTTATATTTTATTTATATTATATTTTTTATTTATATATATTATTTTTTTTCTTTTAAGGTTTTTTTAATAAATCTATTTTTATATTTAAATACTAGTTTATATATTATAAGTAGTTTATATTTTATTTTTATATTTTCTTCTTTATACTTTATTTTAAAGTATTAGAATATTTCCTTAATCTACTATTAATTCTTAGTTATTATATAATCCTTCTAGTTCTAATTCTTAGAGTTTTCTAGAATTTTATAGAAAGATAATATATATATTCTAGAAAATTTAGAGATCTTAAGCTTATTTAAGTTCTTTTTCTAAATAGTTTTTCTAATTATATTAAAAACCTTAGTTTTAATTTTTCTTATAGTATCTAGTTATTTTTTACTCTTTTTAGTAGGTTTCTAATTCTTCTATTTCTTAGACTTTAGATATTAAGATAATATATATCTAATCTTATTATAATTATAGTATTTCTATTTTTCTATAATCTCTAGCTCTATAGGTTCTATATAGATCCTAATAGCTATAGATAGTAATAGAGCTTATTATACTCTATAATTAGATTTATTACTTAATTTAATATAGTTCTAATTATTATATTCTCTCTCTTTCTATTACTTTTACTTAAAGAGATAGTTATTAATTTATATTATAATAGCTATATATTCTAAAAGTTCTTCTAGCTTATTAAGTTTAAAGAGTTAGTTTTTAATTTTATTTTTTAATCTATTATAGAATATAGTTTTAAAGGGTATATTATTCTAATCTAATTAAAATATAATTTCTCTAAATTTTATAATATATTTTAAAGTAGCTTCTATTTATTTAAATTCCTTAAATTCCTTAATTACTTATTACTTATAGTTTATCTTACTAAATATAGAAATAAAAATAATAATAAAGTTATTATAGCTAGTAAGAATATTAATAGTTTTTTAATTTTATATTTTTAATTTATATAAATTTTTATACTAGTTATAGAAATATACTTAGAATTAATATTCTATAGTACTAGTAAAATATATTTCTATAAATTTAATTTTATTCTTATTTTCTTTAAGTTTAATAAAAAAAATTTAAAGTAGATCTAGAGTTAGATTTTAAATCTATTAATTTTCTAAATATTTCTATTAAAAGATCCTAGGGATATAGATTAAATAATCTTATTCTAGTTCTTTTTAGTTTTAAATATAATATTTCTCTTCTTAAGACTCTTAACTTAAAGTATAAATTATTTAATAATTTACTAAATAATAGATACTTCTTAAGTACTATTCTATTAAGTAGAAATACTTAAAGTAGTTATAATATCTTTTTATTATTATATAGTAATTAAGATAAGATAATTAGCTAAATAAGAGTTATTAATATATAATAATTAGGTAATTTATACTAAATAGAAGATCTAGGGTAAATTAGAATTAAACTAATTAGATATTATTCTAAGTAATATAATTAAATTATTATAAACTATATAATATAAGTTACTATTAATATATAAGTATTATAAAGCTAGTAATAATAGATATATAGATAATTATATTAATAGCTATCTAAAAGAGTATTCTATCTAATAAAATAAGTATATATATATACTACTGGATTATTAAGATTTAATAATAATTCTTTATTCTAGATTATTAGAATTATTATAAAATCCTAATAATCCTTTAGTAATTAGTTAGAAAAAGTAGGGTATACTATATAATACTTATATATAATAATAAATTTATAATAAAATTAAATAAATAAAAAACTAAAAATAATAAAGAAATTCTATCTAAATAACTTTTAAAAAGAAAATTAAAATTAAAAAAAATAAAACTAATTAATTAAATAATTAGAAAAATATCTTCTAAATTATTTATTTAAAATTAATTATAAGAAGTTAATCTTAAGATAGAGCTAAATTATATTTAATATAGATATAAATTAAAGATTACTCTATCTATACTAATTAGTAGATAAGAGCTAAGATAGAAATATAGTAAATAAATAAAGAAAGATAGGAAACTAGGAGCTATATTAGTATCTAGATAAAGCTATAAAGGAAATAAATAAAATAAGATTTTTATTCTATATAAAAGGTTTTTTTTTATTAGAGATTAAATAGAGAGACTAGAAACTAGCTAGATCTAGTACCTAGAGTAAATAATAATAATATATCTTTTTAATTAGTTAAAAGTTTATTTATAATAATAAAGCTATTTTTAATATTATAAATCTAGTAACTATATCTATTTAGTTTATTATTTTATTATATAATCTATTTAGTATTATTATAAATACTTATAGAAAATAGAGATTAATTAGAAAAAAAGCTATATTTTAAGAATAACTATCTATTTATATAGATCTACTATAATCTAATATATAATTTATAGTTTTAATATATTATATACTATATTAAGTTAATTAGAATAGAAATAGCTTTTAAAAATTAATTATTTAAACTTTATATTATTTTTAGTTATATTTAGATTAGGATATTAGTTTTATTAGATTAGATTTAGTATTAATATATTAGAGTTTATTTTAATTTAATTTAAAATTATATTTATTTAGAAATAAGAAAAGTTAGATATATAAGATTATTAGTTAATTTATCTCTATAAGTATAGTATATATTTATTACTATAAAAGGTTTTTATTAGGAATAATATAGATTTAATATTAATTTAATATCTATTTATATATAGTTATTTATATTATATAATATTATATAAATTATATTATATATAGTTTAATCTTAGGATATTATCTCTTATATATAGTAAAAACCTTTAAAAAAATAATTATATTAATATATAATTTTAAATTTAATTTTAAAAATAATATATAATAATTTTCTCTATATTATTAAAAAGAAATATAAATAAATAAATATAAAATTAAAACTTATCTTTATATAAATCTTAAGAACTTTATTATAATAAATCTATATTATACTTATAAAGATAAATTAATATTAACTTCTAGATAATTATTTTTTCTATTTAATAATAAAATTTTATTTAATATTAAATCTAATTAATTCTAAATCTAAACTTATTAAAAGGCTTTTCTAAAGTATATACTTATAGATAGATAGATATATAAGTTATTAATTAAATTACTATTCTAGCTATAGAGTTAGACTAATTATAAAACTAGTTCCAGAGTAGTTATAACTAAGCAGACTACTCTATAATAAGCTTCTAAACTATAACTACTAGTTAGAGATATTTAGTATATTAATATAAATAGTTTTTTATTTTCTTATTCTATATAAATAGCTTTTTTTATTATAAATCCTTTTATAATCTCTATAAATATAGGAAATAAATATATATAATTCTAATTTCTTATATCTTTATTAAAAAGATACTCTTTAAGTATTATACTATTTAATTATATATATATATACTATAGTATAGACTTATTATACTAATATATATACTTTATTATTAGATTATCCTACTATTATAATTTAATTAGTTATTCTAATAATAAGTAATTATAGATATATACTCTATCTATAATAATTCCTATTTTAAAATACTAAGTATTCTTTTTTTTTTCTTTTTTCTATATAATTATATTCTATTATATATATATCTCTATAATAATTCTTATTATTCTAAAATATAATTTTATAACTAACTATATATAGAATAGTTATTATTTCTTTTCTAATTATACTATATATAGAGATCTATATACTTTAAAATAAGATTTTATAATTAATTTTATTTTAAAGAAATTAGTTAGCTATATCTATTTCCCCTTATACCCCTTTATCTCTAGTTAATAAAACTATTAATAAGAGTAAGTTTAGCTTTATATCTCTATTAGATATATTTATCTAATAGGTTTTAAAGTAGTTATTTACTTATTTACTATTACTAAGCAGTATATAGATATACTTATAAGTATAAGAAAGAAGTTAATTAAAATTAAAAAAAAGAAAACTTATATAGAGAAAGTATACTCTAACTAGATATAAGTATTAATAATCTATTTATTTTCTACTTTCTAAACTAATTATTCTTACTAGTAAGTATACTAATAAATATACTATATATATTAAATTACTTATTTTAAGAAAAAGTAATAGTTATTATAATTATAATAGAAATAGGGAATAATATATTTATTATAATAAGAATAGTAATATCTATATTATTATACCCCTTATATTAATACTCTTAGCTTAGAATCTAGCTATTATTTAGAAAGCTTTTTCTAGATTTCTAATTATATTAAGAAAACTTAAAATAGCTAAGTATATTATAGTTTATCTAAAGATTAATTATATAAGTATAATATAAAAGTTAGTTTATAATTTTATTTATAATAATAATTTTAATAGTTTAATTATTATTAAATATAAAAAGAGTAATAAGCTTACTATCTTAAACTCTATTAAATAGATCCTTAAATAGTATTCTATTTTAGCTTCTAAGATTAAAACTTATAAATTAAAATTATCTTATTCTATAAGTACTAAGAGTAATAAGAGTAATTTCTTTTTACTCTCTTTAGCTTCTATAAATAATAATAAATCTAATCCTTTTATATAAATTTAGTTTATATTAATAATCTTAGAAAAATATAAAAAAAATATAAAAATAAAAACTATAAAAAAAAATAAATAGTTTAAATAGATATATAGATAGAGAATAGAATTACTTTAGTTAGAAGCTCTTTTTTTATATATTCTACTTACTTATAATATATTTAAAATTATATTTCTAAATAGTTATTATATAGATTCAATTTCCTTATTTAGTTTACTAGACTTTATTTATTTTAAATAATCTTTTAATATTCTTTTATACTTTAATCTTTAATTTATTTAATTCTATAAGTTTTAAGAGTATTATATTAGGTTTAATTTTTATTAATATATTAATAGAGTTATTATTTCTATAGATCTATTTTATTTCTATAATTTTATAGTATTTATATAATTAATATAAAACTATTATATTAATTATAAGCTTTTTATCTATTATTATCTCTAGCTTAATAAAATATTTATATAATAAGAGTAAATCTATATAGATTATAAAGAGTATTTCTAATAGTAATAGTTTTAAAGTAATTATCTAGAGTATATTTATAATTATAATACTAATATTAAAACTAGCTATTATACTATAGATTTCTAATATAAAATTACTTTATATAATATATTTATACTTTATAGAGAACTAGTATAGAATATTTCTAACTAGTTTAAATATAGATTTCTAATTTTCTATTTTAATTTCTATACTAAGTATAATAATAAATCTAATCTATAAGCTTATATCCTAATTATTTATAAATAAGCTATCTATAAAGATATATAGCTTTAAATTATATAGATTAAATAGTATAAAGTTAAAGCTATAGTTATAGTATTCTATTTACTATATAAATCTCTTATTTAACTTATTAATATTCTCTTCTAATAGGTTCTATTAGATCTATACTACTATAAATAGATTATATAAAGCCTCTAGTTATATTATACTTATAATCTATATATCTTATACTCTTTAAAACTTATAGCTCTCTATATTTAGATCTCTTATAGCTATTTATAATATATTAGTTTAGTTTTTCTATCTAAACTTAATAGTTATACTATAGAGGGATATTCTTCTACTATTAAACTCTAGATTAGTTCTCTCTATAAGTTAAATTCTAATTTTTATCTTAAACTTAGTTTTTACTAATTAGTATTTTTCCTCTATAATAAATATCTTATTAAATAATCTAAGTATATTATTAGTTTATATTCTAATAAATCTAAAGCTAAGTATATTACTTTCTATAATTAGAAAGTATAGATTATAACTAGAGATTATTATCTTTATATATATTATAAAGTACTTATAGTATATAGTATATTAATATATATCTAATTTAGTTATTTTATATAGTAGCTTTATAATTCTTATAATTATACTCTCTAAATAGCTTTATTTAAATAATTTAAATAGTTTTATATATATTATATATTATAGATTTATCTTAAACTATAAATAAATCTATATAATATCTCTACTAATTAGAATATAATTTTCTATCTATATTAAGAATAGTACTAATATAAGAATAAAATATTAGTTATAGTATTAAATAGTTAGTAACTATATAAGAACTATTTTTTTATCTAAATTATTATAGTTTTATATAACTAAATAGTTTTTCTTATATAGTTTTATATTCTAACTCTTTATCTTATTAATAATATATATTTTAAATAGCTAGTTACTCTAAATCTCTTAGTTAAAGTATATAAACTTAAAGACTTTAGCTTTAATAAGTTATTTAATTTCTACTTTTATAAAGATCTTAAAAGGAGTATTTAGAGTTATAATAACTCCTTCTCTTTATAGTTTCCTAGCTAGTTTAAGAGCTTTCTACTTTTTATATATTATATAGTTAGTATATAGTCTAACTAGTTATACTATATATTATATATATACTTTTAGCTTATTCTTTAAGCCTCTTAATTACTTTTTTTTTTATAATAGCTTATTTATTATAAATAATAAAAAGTTTTTTAGATATTTATCTAGATTAATACTATTTTAAACTAGGTTTTTTATCTATTTATTCTTATAATATAGCTTTATATATATAGATTAGAAGGTTTTTAATCTATTATATATTTTAATTATAATATTATAAGAATTATTTAATAATAGCTTATATAGTTTAAACTATCTTTTATTCTCTCTCTATATTATAATCTTACTTAGAAGTAGAAGTTTAAGAAGTTTTATTATATTCAGACTATTATATATAACTAGTATAAGTATAGTTCTCTCTTTAGTATATAGTTCTTTTAGTACTTTTATTATAAGATTAGCTATTTATACTCTTTAAATTATAGATTATAAAAAAGAAAAGAAAATAATAACTTTTAGATATACTCTAAATATAAGTAATATTAGTATAAGACTATTAGGCTTTACTATATTATTAACTGCTTTTACTACTATTTATAATATAGCTTTTTTTAATATTATCTTTTTAAATTTTTTATATAGAATATTAAATATATATTATAATAGTTTATAATATTTTTTAATTTTACTAATTAATTAATAAGTTTTAATTAGGATTTACTTATATTTAGAATCTATAATTCTAATATTTATATAAAATTAATTACTAGTAAATTAGATTCCTATATTATATATAATATAGTTTAATAGTCTAAAATAGATATTTAGTTAGATTCTTTTTAATACTTTCTATATAGTATTTACTAAGATATTCTTAAGAAAGATTATATTTTAAAATATAGTTACTATATATACTATATATAAAATAGATTCTTAATCTAGTAAGTATATAATATTAATTATAATCTTATAATTAAAATTAAAATTATTTTATAATTTAAATTTAAAGTATTTTAGAGCTAGATTATAAACTTAGTATTAATAATAGAAGTATTTAATTTTTTTTATTATCTCTTTATTTATATCTTTATAATCTACTCTCTCTAAGAGTTAGTATAGTTTTTCTACTAATAAATAACTAAAATAGTAATAGAGTTATTTTAGCTCTAGTTTTATTAAATAGATTATATTAGCTATTAGTATATATTTAGAAAAGAACTATATATAGTTTTATTTTCTTATAATTAGAATAAAGAGATTATTTATAGTTCTAATTATCTTATTAATTATATTCCTAAACTTAATATTTAGATAGTTTATATTATAAAAATATATTAAAAAAGAGATTTCTAAGTTTATTATATAAAATATAATAGGTCTGAATAAGATATATAGCTCTATTATATTTAGTAACTCTATAAATTCTTTTCTAAACTTAATACTTTTTATATTAACTATAGTATTTAGTTTAATTAATAAATTAATTTATTAGAATACTTTAAATTATAATTTACTTATAGTTAAGATTAATAAAGTACTTATATCTAGTATAATTCTTTAGAACTATATTATATATCTTTTTTTAATAATAAAATATAATAGATTTTATAGTTCTCTTTAGATTTTCTCTCTAGAGAGTAAGTATTAAAATACTTTATTAAGTAAGTATTATACTAGTTATTATTTATTATTACTTATATATTAGTTTTTCTTATCTAGATTATTATAGTTATTAGAATCTTTATAATCTACTATTTTAAACTAGTTCTTAATCTTTTCTAGATTCTAAATCTATTATTTAAATTTTTCTAATATATTATTTTCTTTTACTCTCTTTTCTATTTTAAGAAACTTAATTATAAATTAATAATATACTTTATATTTTTACTATAAATAGTTTATTAACTAATATCTAGGTTTATTATAAATAAAATAATATTTTCTCTAGCTATTATATTATAGTTTTTAATTTTAATTAGTAAAATCTTTATTAAATAGTTTTTCTTTTATATTTAAAAAGTAATAAAGCTATTATTATATTCTATTTAATAGTTTCTAAGTATATTTATATTTCTAGTTAATAAAGTATATATCTTTTATTATATTCTAAGCTCTTAGGGTTATTAAGCTTTATTTTAACTATTTTAATAAGTTTATCTCTAAAGTTAATATAAGATCTTATATAAGAGCTTTAGTATTTATATACTCTCTTTAGAGTACTATTTCTAACTCCTTTAAATTTTTATATACTCTTATTATAATATCTTTAAAATTATTATCTCTTTTATAATTACTCTTAAGTACTTTTTATACTTTTATAAGAATTATAAAGATTTTCTATAGTATTTAGTATATTATAAGATCTCTATTCTCTCTATTTATTTATATTAAAATAATATTAATCTAGATCTAGTTATAATAATACTACTACTTATTAATAGTATTATTAAAATATTATTTTAGCTTAAGATATACTTTTCTAAATATATATTCTTTTTTAATATATTAGAACTAGAAGTTCTATATATTCCCTTTAAGGATTTAAAAGAGAATAGTTTTAAATTTATTAAATTATATATTATAGGATTTATATATATTTAGTATTATTCTAATCTTTATATTAAGTATATTATATAGTTTTTCTCTAAATAAATACTTCTTTAGATTATAAAGCTTCTAAAAGATTATAAGTTTTTATACTAGTATAATATCTATTCTAAAATTATTATCTAATAGGAGATTATAATATAGATTATATAAAGTAAATATATAATCTCTAGACTATAGGTTTAAAACTATATTTTAAAGAGATAGAAATACTTATAAGATTATATCTATATTTAGTTAGAGTATTTCTATCTTATTAATCTTAATTATATAGATTATACTTCTTTATTAAAATAGTTATAATATTAATAGTCTATATCCTTATAACTTTTTATATTACTCTTATAATTAGAATACTTAAGAGTTTAAATTAAAAATATTTAAAAGGAACTATATATTTCTTAGCTATTCTAATAGGTTTTCTAGTTCTTATATATTATTAAAAACTATTTTAAATATATTATTTAGAGGTTTAATATATATACTATTATAATATAGTATATATTTTAATTTCTTAATAATATTAGAGTTTAAAAGTATAAACTTTTCTAATAATTAGTTTCTAAAGTTATATATAAACTTACTTAATAGATTATTACTATATAGCTTAGTATATTTATAATATTATATATAGTATACTATATATATATTAGTAAGTATAATAATAGTAATCTAAACTACTAAGATTAAATAGTTTATTTAGTTAATACTATTTATATAGATCTTTATTAGCTTAATTATATTAAAAATCTCTTCTACTTTATTATATTTAAAAGAAAATACTATAAATAGAGTTTATTTTCTATTAGTTTTACTATAAATAAAGATATATTCTAAGATCAGATAATATATAATCTAATATATATTTTTTAAGAATATAATTAGTAGTTTATATTTAAATTTTTAATACTATAAAATAAAATTAAATATTATACTTTTAGCCTAGATATAGATATTAATATCTTAAAAACTCTAATAATAGGAGCTATTTATATAGCTAGATATATAAATAATCTAATTATAACTATAGCCTCTAAGAGGGAAAGCTTATTATTTAATAGTAATAACTATTTTTTCTTTCTAACTTAAAGCTTATAGTTATAATATCTAATATAAATATTCTAATTTCTTAAGATCTAGTTAATACTTTTAATAAAACCCTTAAAATAATAATAACTATTATCTAAGATAATCTAATATAGTTATTTACTAACTATATTTATTATATATTCCTCTAGTTAGTTAAGGGTTTATTTATAGTAATAAAGCTATTTTTAATATTATAGATCTAGTAGCTATATCTACTTAGTCTATTATTTTATTATATAGTCTATCTAGTACTACTATAAATATTTATAAAGAATAAAAACTAATTAGAAGAAAAGCTATATCTTAAGAATAACTATTTACTTATATAGATCTACTATAATCTAATATATAATTTATAGTTTTAATATATTATATACTATATTAAATTAATTAGAATAAAAATAGCTTTTAAAAATTAATTATTTAAGCTTTATATTATTTTTAGTTATATTTAGATTAGGGTATTAATCTTATTAGATTAAGTTTAGTATTAGTATATTAGAGTTTATTTTAATTTAATTTAAAATTATACTTATTTAGAAATAAGAAAAATTAATTATATAAAGTTATTAGTTAATTTATCTCTATAAGTATAATATATATTTACTACTATAGAAGGTTTTTATTAAGAATAATATAGATTTAATATTAATCTAATATCTATTTATATATAGTTATTTATACTATATAATAAAATAGAGTTTATATTAATAATATTATTATATTTATTTAGAATATAAAGTCTAGAGTATATAGAGGATTTTATAATAGGGGTATATAGAGTTTTACTTTTATTTAAAGAATAAAATTCTCTATTTAGAAGAATTCTAATAGGAGAAGGATTAGAATAATAGTAAGGGAGAGATATAAAGAATTTCTTATTTCTCCTTAGAATTAGAAAAGAGAGAGTATTCTATAAGAGTAAACTCTTAAGTTTTAATAGTTAAGGAAGAAAGTAGTTTTAATAATTATTTCTATCTATATTAATAAGGAGATATATATAATAAAATACTCTTTAAAAGTATTTTTAGTATTAATAGTATTATTAAAGGAATAAGTAAGCTTTAAAATAACTATTTAAAGTATATAAAAGATAATAGTATTATTATTTTCTATTAGTTTTACTATAAATAAAGATATATTCTAAGATTAAATAATATATAATCTAATATATATTTTTTAAGAATATAATTAGTAATTTATATTTAAACCTTTAATACTATAAAATAAAGTTAAATATTATACTTTTAGCCTGGGTATAAATATTAATACTTTAAAAACTCTAATAATAGGAGCTATTTATATAGCTAGATATATAAATAATCTAGCTATAGCTATAGCTCCTAAAAGAGAAAGCTTATTATCTAATAGTAATAACTATCTTTTCTTTCTAATTTAAAGCTTATAGCTATAATATCTAATATAAATATTCTAATCTCTTAGAATCTAATTAATATTTCTAATAAAATCCTTAAAATAATAATAACTATTATCTAAGATAATTTAATATAATTATTTACTAATTATATTTATTATATACCCCTCTAATTAGTTAAGGATCTATTTATAGTAATAAAACTACTTTTAATATTATAGATCTAGTAGCTATATTTATTTAGTTTATTATTTTATTATATAGTTTACCTAGTACTATTATAAATACTTATAGAGAATAAAAACTAATTAGAAAAAAAGCTATATCTTAAGAATAGCTATTTACTTATATAGATCTATTATAATCTAATATATAATTTATAGTTTTAATATATTATATATTATATTAAGTTAATTAGGATAGAAATAGCTTTTAAAAATTAATTATTTAAACTTTATATTATTTTTAGTTATATTTAGATCAGAGTATTAGTTTTATTAGATTAGGTTTAGTATTAATATATTAAAGTTTATTTTAATTTAATCTAAAATTATATTTATTTAGAAATAAGAAAAGTTAATTATATAAAATTATTAATTAATTTATCTCTATAAGTATAGTATATATTTACTACTATAAAAGGTTTTTATTAGAAATAATATAGATTTAATATTAATCTAATATCTATTTATATATAGTTATTTATACTATATAATAATAGTATTATTATATTATATATTATATATAGTTCTATAGTATAGAACTAATAGTTAATCTTAAGAGTACTTTTAACTAGCTATTTAGAAAATTCTATTTCTTCTTCTTTATTAATCTATAGCTACTATATAACTACTAATTAGTATTAAAAGGCTTTTCTAAAGTATATACTTATAGATAGATAGATATATAAGTTATTAATTAAGTTACTATTCTAGCTATAGAGTTAGACTAGTTATAAAGCTAGTTCTAGAATAATTATAACTAAGCGGACTGCTCTATAATAGGCTTTTAGACTATAACTACTAGTTAGAGATATTTAGTATATTAATAAAACTCTAATTAAAATTAATAGAATAAGATAGATAAAAACTTAATTAATTAAATAAAAGCTATTTCTATATAGATTATCTTAATATAATATATAATATACTAAAACTAAAAATAATATATTAGATTAGAATATATATATATAATAAAATAGTTATTAGTAAAATATAATTATAATTTTTAATCTAATTAATTTTTATTCTTAATAAATATATTACTAATATTTAATAACTATATAATAATCCTATACTATTAAAAAGAACTATATATAAATAAATAGATATAAAATTAAAACCTATCTCTATATAGATTTTAAAAACTTTACTATAGTAAATTTATACTATACTTATAGAGATAAATTAATATTAACTTCTAGATAATTATTTTTTCTATCTAGTAATAAAACTTTATCTAATATTAAACTTAACTAACTTTAAATCTAAACTCTAATTAAAATTAATAGAATAAGATAGATAAAAACTTAATTAATTAAATAAGAGTTATTTCTATATAGATTATCTTAATATTTCTATTAGTTTTACTATAAATAAAGATATATCCTAAGATTAAGTAATATATAATCTAATATATATTTTTTAAGAATATAATTAATAGTTTATATTTAAATCTTTAATACTATAAAATAAAATTAAATATTATATTTTTAGTCTAAATATAGATATTAATATCTTAAAAACTCTAATAATAGAAGCTATTTATATAGCTAGATATATAAATAACCTAGTTATAGCTATAACCCCTAAAAGGAAAAGCTTATTATCTAATAGTAATAACTATTTTTTCTTTCTAACTTAAAGCTTATAGCTATAATATCTAATATAAATATTCTAATCTCTTAGAGTTTAATTAATATTTTTAATAAAACCCTTAAAATAATAATAACTATTATTTAAAATAATCTAATATAGCTATTTATTAATTATATTTATTATATATCTCTCTAGTTAGTTAAAAGCTTACTTATAATAATAAAACTACTTTTAATATTATAGATCTAGTAACTATATCTATTTAATTTATTATTTTATTATATAGTCTACTTAGTACTACTATAAGTATTTATAGAGAATAGAGACTAACTAGAAGAAAAGCTATATCTTAAGAATAGCTATCTATTTATATAAATCTACTATAATCTAATATATAATTTATAGTTTTAATATATTATATACTATATTAAGTTAATTAGAATAAAGATAGCTTTTAAAAATTAATTATTTAAGCTTTATATTATTTTTAGTTATATTTAGATTAGAGTATTTAGTTTTATTAAATTAGATTTAGTATTAATATATTAGAGTTTATTTTAGTTTAATCTAAAATTATACTTATTTAGAAATAAGAAAAATTAGTTATATAAAATTATTAGTTAATTTATCTTTATAAGTATAGTATATATTTACTACTATAGAAGGTTTTTATTAGAAATAATATAGATTTAATATTAATCTAATACTTATTTATATATAGTTATTTATACTATATAATATTATCTTAATATAGTATATAATATATTAAAACTAAAAATAATATATTAGATTAGAATATATATATATAATAGAATAGTTATTAGTAAGATATAGCTATAGCTTTTAATCTAGCTAATTTTTATTTTTAATAAGTATATTATTAGTATTTAATAGCTAGTTATTATAGTATAGAGATAGCCTAAATAGATATAGTAATTAGATCTATTATACTATAAGTAATTATATTACTATAAGAAGCTCTCTAATTAATTAAAAACTTAAAAATTTAATATAATTAAGATATAGCTCTTTTAACTACTAATTAATAATAATAATTATTTTTTAAAGGGCTAGATTATTTATATTAATTTAACTTTCTTTAATAGAAATTAATATATTAATTATATTTATTTTATTATTATAATTATTACTTATAGTAGTTATTAATAATAAATACTTATAAAGAGATAATTATAATTAAGATAAAATATAATTAATTAATTAAGATAAGCTTAGAAGAGTAGTTATTATTAATAGATAATAAAGCTTCCCCTCCTAGGGGTTATAGCTATAGCTAGATTATATATATCTAGCTATATAAATAGCTTCTATTATTAGAGTTTTTAAAATATTAATACTTATACTCAGACTAAAAGTATATTTATTTAATCTTTATTCTATAGAAAATCTAGATATAAACTACTAACTATATATATAAAAAAAACTCTATATAATAGATAAATTATATATTATATTTAATCTTAGAATAATCTTACTTATAGCTAAAATATATATATATTATTTAATTTATTTAGTTATAAGTATTATTTATTAGCTTTATATATTTAGTACTATAGCTTATATAATATCTACTTAGTTTTAAATAGAATAAAAACTAGTCCCGATCAGTCTTAGCCTTATATCTTGTACAGGAGATCAGTATATCAGAGGCTGTACAGAGCGTGGGTTGGATGTTTCGTGGTGCAGTTGTTGGGTAAATATATATAAGATAGGGCCTCTTTCTTAACAGCAGCGTGCCAAGAAAGTATAATAACAGAGGGACGTGTGCTGTCTGACTTCTTCATCACTGAGAGACGTCTTCAGGGTAGGCCAAATGCCGACAGAGATCAGTCAACGACGCTAACTTATTGTATACGTAAATCATGCTTGGGTATTCCGTGCTCTAATGATCGCTAGTATGTAAACAGACGAAAAGCTCAAAGAAGCAGTAATGCAACACCGCCGACAACACAAAGGTTGCCCATCAACCCCATCCTGGCCAGAGACCTAGCTCCATCATCAACAGGTATGTCTTCCAAAGGCACAGTCGACGTCGGCGCCTCGCCTGTCAACGTCCTTCCCGAAACCAACGACTCTATTCCAGGACCTTGCTGGTCAGCCGTGGCGGTGAAATAATTGCTCGCAGCCGTAGGTCTTCTAGTTTCGAGGGTCTGCCCGGAACTCCATTCCGTTGCGGTGGCCATGAAGTCGTCTTGAATGGAGTCAAGAATTGAGGTTGCGCCACTACTGCAGTAAGCACTTGATGCGCTGGCGATCATGCTGCTGGTTGAGTCGAAGTCTTCGTTGGAGAGGAGATCATTGTAGGCGAGACATGCACCACAGCCAATGGAGTCTTCAAAGTACGAGCCTGGAAAATCGTCAGCATCTGTCCTCGACCCAAAAAAAAAATCAAGGACGGGGAAACTGAGTCTTACTTACCATCGCATAGACATTGTTGCATCTCATCCGACGACAGACCATTGTCACTACCGCATGCTTCCCAGATCTTTGTCTGCCTCACACACGGTGGTAGCGTCTCGTCAGAGTTCCCACCCACAGTGTCGCGATCAGAAGGGAAACAAGGATGCGACTGCTTGCTGTCACCTCGATCTGGCGGTGGTCTAGGCTCAGCAGAGACTGTATGAGCAAAAGCGACGAGCGCCGTAAAAATTGCAGCTGATTTTGACATTTTCCCTTTTGACAATTGCTGATAGAAGTTGTGGTGAAGTGTTTGAGTTGGGATTAAGTTCGCGGGTTGCGGGAGTCAAAGAGTGCCTCACCTTATTTCTGACGTCTTGCTTGTTAAGGAAAAGCGCATAAAAGACCCCAGGATCTTAACAATTTACGATGACATCATCAGCTCCCACCACAACCGTCAGCAAACCCCCCATTCTTTATCCACCCAAAGCGCCTTACCAAACATGTCTATACGGCACACGACAAGGAAAAGCAATCCACAGTGATCGCCCAGTCGCTTCAGCCCGAGCTTAACCAATCTTGACTTCGCCTGGGCAGTCTTGGCCAGCGATTCGTCCGGGTGAAATCCTTCCTCGTCTACCGCTGAATACGGTAGGGCTGGGAATCCTTCGTGCGCGGCGCAGCATGAGGAATATGGTGCGATGCCACACGAGCAATTTGGATTACATGACGCTTGACGTCATAGATGCTGTTTTTGAGAGGAGGCTTCGATGATACTTTGGCTTCTTGGTTTGGGGGCGATGCATTACCTGATGCTGAGTCGTTAGGTGAGTAGCCTTTCGGGCCCGAGTAGGCTTTCGTGACGATGAGAGGGGAGTGCGGATGCCCACATTGCAGATGGCTGCGAACTGACCACAGCGTTGCATCTGGCGCCCTGTTACAGCTCGTATGTGGTGCGACTTTCTCAGCATGTTCTTGGATTGGGCGCAATGCGTTACATGATGTTGAGTACCCTTAAAGACTTTCGGATCCGAGGCTAGCCCTCATGAGATGAGTGATGGCCCACGCTGTGGATTACTGTCGACTGACCTCACAGCGTCGCATTCGAGGCTCTGGTGCAGCTCGTGTGCGGTCCGGTATACTGCGTACAAACACCCGACTTGTGAGCAGATTAACCTGCTGGGCATCTCAGCCAGACTAAGCTCCCGTCCCTCTCGACCGCCCTTGGCGAAGCTTGTCTCTACACCATGCACAAACGAAGCTTAACGAACTATAATTCCTAAGCTTTAGCATTTACAAGATCTTGCATTCGAAGCTAGTCCCTCTATGTGCTCTGAGGATCTCACCCTAGTCGATGACCTATGCCTGGACTATTTCCGTCCTTTTCTCCACCGTGATTGTCGCACTCCATGACACATGGTCACGGGGTATGATTCCTAACTCTGAGGAATACCTACCTAGTAGTCAGCCCCTTCTGCTGCACAAGAAAAAGATCTATAAGAAAAAAAGAAATAAACTTAAGAAAATCCTAATAGAAAATATTCTTATAGAACTATAATAATAAGAGATATTTTATATATATAAATATTAGAAGTAGCGCGCTGTAGGATGGGAACCCTGGACAAATGACCTAGGTGGATAGGATGCCTTCGTCACATTTTACTGGCCGCCCTCTTCGGGCAAGTATAACTCGGCAATCTGTTGATCTTCGACTTGCTTCCATCCTGTCTCGCGTGGGCGAAGTTACATCGAGGACCTATCTGGAACCGCGGACCCCTTTGCAGCAGCCTTGTGAGGATCCTCATCGTCATATTCAGCCCCATCTCACTCGCCTTTTGCCTCTGCGACTCGGGTATCAGGTCCTTGTCGTCTGGTCGAACATGCTCCGAAGCCAGATAGTGTGCCCCTTCTAATAGCCATCAGTAAGGAGCAGGAAAGGTAACAAGGAAATGATAAGCATACCAACCAGTGCCAGGTCCCGTAGTACTGGCTCACTCTGGGCGTTGCAATACTTCAGCCAGTCCGAGTAGAAGTCGTAGTCCGAGCGCGGTATCTCGCGCTGTATAACCTCGCGCAGATTATGGTACTTTAGAATCGTGTTCAACGTCTCAATTGTCATGAAATGGGTACAAATGCGAGTTCGTAGATAGAATAGTTCCTCAACAAGGTACCGCGGCGTGCTGCAACAAATTCGCAGCATCCATGGTAGTTCTTCCGACGTTTGGCTTGATCCATAACTGAATATGCGGGTGGGAAATTTTGCTGGGGCGGGTGAAGACAGTACTGCTGAGAAGGTCTCCAGGAAGCTTGACTGGATCGAGATCGGCAAGATTCCTAGGTATAGCTTGAGCCTCGATGGTGAACTAAGGGACAGCACGTTCTTCTATAAGCAACTATGAAGTTGCACCGCAGTCAGGCTCGAGGATTCCGACACGTTCTCGCATTTCAAGAACACCTGCATGTCAGGATGCCCCAGGCGCAAAGCAATCTATATTATTTATATCCTTGTATTATCTGTCCATATTCTTACAAAACAGTTGCCTCGGGCTAAACTGGGTCAACGCTTAAGTTTAGTCGAGTAGCGGACTTGCATAGTGCCCTCGGAACGGTGTGGAAGGGCAACGCGAGGCGTGTGGCCACATGTGCTGCAATAGGGTGTGTGGTCTATCACCACCTCAACACCTGGATGGTGGCAGGGTGCCGCGTGCCACCGATGCACGTTTCTTTGCTGCATCACGACCATGTGTCTAAGTTCTCAACTAGCTCTCTGTACGCGGGCAGATGTCGCGTGGTCCCAGGTGAAGCGTTATAAGTAGGGACCACCTCAGCCCATGTGAGTTGACGGGCTTTTGACCCCGCAACCTTGTAACTGTAGGCTGATGAAAGCCGAATACGATGATAGGATGGAGCTGAGTCTGACCAAAGAAGATAGGGAAGTATCTCCATTCAAACATGTACTGGCAAAGCCCAATCTTAAGAATTCTGCCTTGTTTCAACCTGTAAGCACAGTGTCCCTCTGTGCTGCGCAATGTATTCATGGCCCTGATACTTCCGACATCGGCTGCTTGCCTTGTGGTTGTCGATTGCCATGCCCCTTCAAGCCCGTGGAGATGAATACGAAGACACAGCCTTAAGACCTGCAGATTCGGTAGCATCCGTCGATATGTTTGCAGAGCCCCTCTTCGCACCTGAAAATGACAGCGGTAGCTCTGTTCGTTACCTAGCCAGCAACCGGGGAGTCTTTGGTATGGGTATGCGTTTTGAGAAGGCATCCTTGTGCTTCAATGACGTTGTACTTTCTCCCCAAAGTGATAAGTCGACCACTGAGACTTGGAAGTAGGACCAAAGCAAGAGTCATCTTTCAACGGCGCGCTTTTTCAGACGAGATTGTAATAATAAGGGAAAATTATGTAGATATTCTTATTTTCTCGATCTTACTGTGTCATACAGGTTCAACCATAGATGACTCAATGAATGTAATTCTAGAGTAGGAGAACATCTCTATCACCCTTGTCGGCCCGACCCAGCCGTCCTCCCTTGCGAGAGCTAATTCCAACGGGTCTAACCCCTCAGTTGTCTGTTAAGACGAGCGATCGATGCAAACCTGACCTAGCCGCCATTCTTTGAGATAGTCGAACAGGGGTACCATGTCCATGTAGGTGAGAGTTTGAGTAGCTTGACTCTCAGGACAATTGGGCCAGTGTTGATCCTCGAAATGGTTGGGGAGGGTCCAGGTAGTCGGCCTAGACTGGCTAGCTTTTCCACAGCAAGAACCTTCTTCTCCTTTTGGTAGCTTTCGCGAATTGGCCGACCCTTATCCATCGCAGGCGTTCGCAAAAATTAATATACCGCTGTGCCGAGACTTTGCAGTCCCAGTTTTTCCGACGACGGCCACTTGGCTCATGATTATTCTTTATAGTCCCTTTCGTGGACACTAGAGGAGCCACTCGTTTTAGTTTCCCCTTCTGAGTAGCAGGCTCTGTTGTCGCCTTCACCGCTGAGTATTTTCATCAAACTTCACTTGGGGCTTTGCTCATTGTTTCCTCAGCGAAGGCTGTGCACGTGTCGGTGTAAGTGCTCTGGCCAAGGGGCTACCGGTACTCCTGGGTTGGATGCCGAAGAGCCTCGAGATCAGTGTTGTTTGGATTGGTGTAAGACGAGTGTCAAGCCAGGTGAAAGGGGGCAGTACAAATGTTGACGAGCGGCTTGTCCTGACGGCTGCCTTTTGTATTCATTGTGTTGAGATGTCGGGTCTGGCATCTTCTTTTGTTTTAACTTTCTATCAAACTCTCTCCGGTATACTCCAACTCTCTTCCGTACTCGGGATTCGAATCTCGTCGTGTCCTGGGGCTCGTTGATCTTGATGACGCTGCCACTCATTTGGCGGATGTCATTGATCTTCTGCCCGCCCATTCCTATGATGGCGTCCACCATGTCGTCCTTTTGTGTTCATAACTGAGCGCATTATCTGCCTCATGGATAAAGTCGAACTGCCGTCTCAATACCAGCACGGGCGTTGAAGACATCACCAAATGACGCTCCAGTGTTGCTTTCCACCGAAGATTGGATGTCCATCCATACAGCAGCCGTACGCTGACCACTTCTCAGCAATCCTTGATGGTGTTGAAATGTCGGACTCTGGCATCTTCCATTGCTGTTCAAGTTTTTACTCAATTTCTCTCACCTATGTCAACTGCCAGTAAACGTTAGCAAAGGAAGATACCAGACCCGAATTCTCGAACTTCGAAGATATCGTCAACGTAGGCCTTTTGGTCGCCTACGATAGCCTTGCAGGTTCAGATTTTAGTATCGAAAGCGAGCTGGAACTGACCTGTCTGTCTTCCGTCAAGACGAGCGATCGCTGCGGACCTGGCCTAGCCATCATTGCTCGTGAGAGCTCTTGGGCTTTGTCTTCGAAGGTATCGTCCACGTAGGCGACAAAGAAGCCTACGACAGCCTTTGTGGATTCGTATCTCAATGTCGAAAACAAGCTCTGATAGCCCAAGGTTGCAGCCATGCAGAAGGAAAACAAACTCTGTAAACCTTCATACCGATGACTCCCTTGCCATCAAGACGAGCGATAGTGTTCGAGGCCAGTCCGATAGTCGAGTCGCTGGCTTAGGAAAGCTGGTCCTGTACACGCAGCACTAGTCATTGAGTTGAGTTGTCGGGCCCTGGCAGCTTCATTGTTGTTGAACTTTATTCTCTCTCTCTCTCTTCCGTATTCTCTTTCTCTTCCGCACACACACAGGACGATCCGGGGAGGAAATGCGTCTGTGGTTCCGAGTAGATTGTACTATGCTTGGCGAACTGGCGTCGCTCTTTCGTAGGTTTTATTTTTATTTTTATCATCGTTTGACGTCGACGATATGATATCGAGGTTTTCGCGGTTGAAAGTGGAGTCACCATGTGACAGTGGGAAAATGGTTTCAGGCCCATACTTAGGCGGCCTTTCTTTCCAGGGCCAGAGTCACCCTGGATAAGAGCGACTCTGTATACGAGCGCCTCGTCGAGAGAGCGACTCTGCAAGTGGGCGTCAGAATAACAGGGACTGCAAAGGTGTGTTTCCATCTCAGCTACACAGCGATAGTTCGTCTTGGCGGAAGACAGATGGGTCGGTAGGGATCGCTCGTCCCCAAAAAGGAAGGGAGAGAGGTGAGGATGATAGGCGACGGGGTGGAATAGCAAGTTTGCTGGGCCAGATGCAAGCGAACATGGCCATCGAAAACACGCTCAAATGGAGTCTATGGGACAACTGGCGGGCAATGTCGAACTTCTGGCGGTAGCAAGAGCTGCAAACCGCTACTCTAGAGGCACCCAGGACTTTTATGGCTAGTTTATCTCGTTGCTTCTGTGCTTTTCGGTGGGCTGTCGAGGTGGCTCGAATGTTATCGGGTGCTGTCTGCCAAGTGACGGAGTGCCTCAAGCTGGGGAGGTCAAGAGGCAGTGCAGGGTGCAAGTCGAGAACTATTATCTTGGTTAGTAATAGATACCATAGAACACTAGACAAAGCCAAATCCATACTTGATTGAATTTATTCGCGTTTCGTTAGAAGCTTCCGCGGCTGAACAAGAGGACACTTGAGCAGTTTGGGCAAGTCGATGTTTTGGTGCCTAGGGCTTTCGTTGGAATAAATGTTAGGTGGCTCTTGGAATGATTTCGATAGTGTGGATATGATTTGATTGTTTGTTGAACCGGGTGCTTGGCATGACATGTTTGATAAAATGTCCTTTGAGGGTTCAATTCCGGGAGCCAGTTTGCAAAATCCGGATTCCAGTTTTGGACTCCTATCCGGCAGCTCTCATCCAGCTGCTTGACGTTGTTCCGCATTCGCAGTGCGGAGTAATGGCAGACATGCCGCCTGGATATTTGATGAGTGCGAGCTTGATGAATTGAAAGAAAGCGAGAAAATGGGTTGATTCCAACTGTCTCAATCACCAAGGCATGAATTATTCAGATTGTGATCATCTGTCGCCATTCCACGGCCAATTCCGCGGTAAACTTCCATGGAGCATCAAGCACTACCCGAGTCAAGGAACGCGCTATCGGCGACATTGAGATGACTTTGAGCGCCCTACGGATCCACTGAGGGGCCATGGAAGAGCTATATCATCAATCATGCCCAGGCGAGAGTATTCCGAACATCTATCAACTCCTTGATTCTTCTTCCCCTCTCCGAACTCCTACGAAAAACCCTAGTCTTCACATCCACCCTCACCCGCAATGGCATCAGGCGACAGCAGCGACAAGCGCACCGCGGTGAGCACCACGGCCGCGCCCCCTCCTCTCCCCCAGTTCTCCCAGGGCATCAACTACAACGGCCTCCTCTTCTGCAGCGGCTCCGTCGGCATGGACCCGGAGACCAAGACCCTCGTCGAGGGCAGCATCAAAGACCGCGCGCGCCAGTGCCTGCGCAACCTGTCCGCCGTGCTCGAGGCGGGAGGCAGCGGCATCGACCGCGTGCTCAAGGTCAACATCTACCTGACCGACATGGCCAACTTCGCCGCCACCAACGAGGCGTACGACGAGTTCTTCACGCAGGAGCCTAAGCCGGTGAGTCCCTCCGCATTAATGGGAATTCTCTGGATGGTAACTAATCTGAGAATGATAGGCACGTACCTGCGTTGCTGTGCACCAGCTGCCCTTGGGCACGGACATTGAGATTGAGGCGGTTGGAGTCGCGGACAAGGATGTCAAGTCTAAGATCTAAGCGGAGGACAGTTGGTAAAAAAGAAAGGAACGAGTACACGAGTTAAAAAAAAAAAAGTCAATTATCTGAACATCTACGGGCCTAAGGCCACTTCTGAAATGCAAGCAGCCCAAGAGTGATGGACGCCTGACCGACATAGTACAGCACCCAGACGGCATACTGCAGTGGCGCACGGAACGCCGACGACCTCGCGACGAGGAACTTGTCCGCCGCGAGGATGGCATCCGAGGTGGTGAAGAGGAGCGCGCCCGCGACGATCTGGGCGTTGTCCATGGTCAGCGCGGCGAGGAACATGCCTAGGATGGCGATCGAGTACGCGACGATGTGCACCTGCAGGCCGCGGCCGGCGACGCGCGAGACGAGCATGTAGTTGATGCCCGGGGCGAGGAGGGCCATGGCAGCAGCGAGGCCGGTGCGCCAGGACTCGGAGAGGATGAAGTCGGCGCCGTGGCCGCGGGTGAAGAAGAGGCGGATGTAGAGGATGTGCGAGGAGAGGAAGCAGACGAGGGCGTAGAGGAAGGCCACGTCGCCCTCGTCCCACGCGAGGAGGGCATCGCCGGCGGCACTGAATGCGAGGGCGGCGATGAGTCGTCGGGTTTGCGGGCCGGCGACGTAGGCTGCGAAGACTGCGAGGAGGGCGGTCGAGGCCGTCTTGGTGATGGTGCGAGGGAGACTGGGCGCGTTGCGTGCGATGAGGAGGTAGAGCACCGCGTTGGCGATGGAGAGGCCGAGAATGGCAGAGGGCGTTGGCGGCAGCTGGGTGATGTATTCTACTGCGGCCTCCATGATGACGCGATCAATGCGATTGGTGTCTTTTGTTGTGTTGGTGCTGTGGCCGACGTAAGTTGTTGGTGAAGAAGCTGAATTTTACGAGAAGCGCGTCAAATGGGAGGAGGAAGGCGTGAAGGGAGGAGACACGGTGGAGCCGAGGCAGGCGCAATCGGCCAGAGAGAGAGACATTCATTTCAGCTCTAGCACTAAACTATCACATGTTACAAATGGCACCTAGGCAAGGACAACAAAACCACGCTCTCCCATTCGAAATACAAGCTTGATGTGAATTGGCTAAATGCTGGCAATCAGGGAGATCATGACAATCCAGGCTGTTGTTAGGCGCCCAGACTGGCAGTGCCCAATTTCTCGGCCAAATCATCAACTTGGCCCGACTCCTTGCCTACCGCCGAGTCTGGACTGGCCAACTCCGGCAACAGCGATAGAGCGTTCTCCAAAGTCGCATACTTGCGCGTGTACAATTCAGCGTCTTCGTTATAATGCTTGCGATCCGTCAGATATGTGACAGCAATCTCAGGAACAAGCGGATCCTCCAGCCCCGGATCCGTCAGAATGGACAAGATCCCAAGCACAACACCCCCGAAATGGAACCACGGGGACCATTCCTTCCCAAGGATATCCAGGCAAATATTCCCGTCCGAGTCAATGTTGGGATGGTACATCTTGGTCAGAAACTGGCATTTCGGAGCATGGAAAGGGTAATCGGCCGGTGGCGTAATCAACACAGAGTAGACCCCTCCAGCATATGGCGACGAAGGCGGTCCTTCGAAGAACGCCAGTATGCTCTGATATGACGAGTCAAGGGCGGTCCCTGTAATCGCGGAATCCGTGATGAGCAGCTGGGAGAAATGTTTCAAGACCATTTTCGGATGGCGAGCCTCATTGTCTGAAGGGGCCGCTGAAGGGAGGCGACTTCGGTAGTCTTCCAAAGCGCGGCATAGCGGTTGAATGGCCGATCCGTAGGTCTTGACGGTATTTGTATCAAATGCGGGTTCTGGGATCCTCTGCCCTTTTGAGACCAAATCTTTCATGAGCCTCCTGTTTTGAGGTAGCGGATCTTTAGTCTCATCATCCTCAAGGGGCTGCGCCGCGTCTTCCGACTCTGACTCTTCGTTGGCGGTCGTATTTTCCGAGTTGTCATCTGGAAATCGATCTCTGAATGCATGGCTAGGCTGAGGGCTCTCGGGAAGCCCTATGGTGGTGGCCACCAGCGTCTTTTCGTTCTCTGGACTTGGCTCTCGCGAATGAGGGGCCATCTTATTGTATTGGCCTTTTCTAGTTGATATTGAAGTAGCGTCCGGATGATTTTTCTTCTTTGCATCATCAAGAAGAAGGGAAGGAAAACTCGATTGGATGTGCTTCCGTAATAATCGTCTCACTGCCCAAATGTATGTAACGAAGAGTGGCGCAGCAACCCCCCAGAAGAGTGCCTTGAAATAAGCCTCGGAATCTGACATCGCTTGCTCTGACACTGTGTAGCTACAATATGTATATATTGAGATGTGTAATCTGTGTGTGAGGGAAGATCGAAAAAAAATTAGGAAATCCAAATAGTTAGAAGGGAACATGGATTCAGAAACAAAGAGACCTTGATATATGTACCTGTACCTTTCGACAAAGGTAGAGAACATGAATGAAAAACTTAAGGGCCATTCGGAAAGCTTAACAAAAGGTTTCCGCCCTGGTCTTGACTACACAGATGCAATCACAAAGTTAGCTCACTGCCGTGGCGCATTCACCGAGAAGTAATGGGCCGGACCGCGAAGACTTCATTTCAATCATTAGAGTCTTGCATTGCGATCACGGTCTTTTGTAACAAGACATGGTGTGACGCACTCGCGAAGCTTGGTTTCTATTGCTATTGCTAATTAATTCTCACCAGGCTCTTCCCCAGGTATGGCGCCCGGTAAAATAATGTAGCAAGGACTCCATGACGAATGGCCGCAGCCTCACAGAATCAAAGCGACCAATCCACAAAGACGGGGCGACAAGTCATCGCCCACAACAACTCGACTGCCAGATTCGGCCGGCTAAGCTGGAAATCTATATCAGGCGACTGTGCAGCAACGAGTTGGTCTCCTAAATCTGTTGTCCTTGGTGTCATTGGCCATCTCCCAGCTTCGTCTCTCCGTATGGCCTGAATTTAGATAGTAAGTGAGAGAGCTATGCAGCTGCTGAAAAAAAAAAGGGGGGAAATTCCCAAACACCAAGAATTTAACAACTTGACACCATACCCAGTATCCCTGAATTTAGTCATCTCTCGCACTACTGTCGTTTACTCGCTGGACAGACTCGCACAAAGCCGCCGCATCGAGTTTGTGACAAGTTATTAGAAGGTTTGAAGTGGCCCGTCAAGATCATGTAGAAGAGGGGTCTGCATTGCTTGACCCGGGAGGGCGGAGTCTTCACCATCCGCTCTATTGTGCCATCTTCCTTCTCGTACGTCATGCAACGAGGATTCATATAGGTCGGCACACTGGGTCCAGTTTGGTCTTGGAAATACGGCGGCGTTGCGTCCCAGCCGTGACATTCGTGCTGCTTCGCGACAAATCCATTCACCTCGTCTCGGAACTTCTGGCTCCCTATCTTGACGGAGGAATATCTCCTGCCATGGTCGATTTGAAGGACTGGAAGATTAACCTCATGGTGAGCCGTCGCCCAGTCGTATCCATCATACCAGAGATCAAAAGCAAAGATAGTTAGCCGATCTCATTTCCAAACCGTCATGAGCTTCGCGCGGCTTTCGATCGGGTCAGCGGCGAGGGTAAAGCATGCTGTGGTCAGGACGTCATTGGTTGGAATGGGGTACAGCGGCGATTTTGTTCGGAGGAAGACGGCGACCCTCGTAGCCTTCTGGTCCCGAAGCATGTGGGTAACATACTTCAGTTGTTAGCTATGACAGTTAAGAGTCCCCAATTTTCGGCTCACCTCGTCAACGGGTATCTGTTGATGCGTCATTCTCTTGATAGCGGATCGAAATTTGAATGATGGAGAATATGGAACGCGTCTAATACATGCTGCTTCAAGTGTGGCCTGGATTATGTTGTGACTTGAAGCCTCAGGCAGCCATCCTCTAGACAGCAACGCTCACGAGCCCGTCCTCCGCAACTTACTTCCTCAGGATGGAAAGAGTCCGTCCATAATAGATTATTCGAAGGGGTGTACTTGGTCACAGCGTCTCCCTTGTTTGACTGTTTTGCGAGCATAGTAGCGTGTTCGTCCAAATGCGGAGGTGTTATTGGTTATGCCCGTATATATAGGATTGGTTAAGTAGGTAGGCAAACGGAGGCCGCGTCTCCTGTGGATAAGTCGTATGGAACTGCCTAAAGGTACTTTTACTAAGGATTAATAATTCACCGGTTGCAATACAATTCTGAAAGCAATAAATACTTGATTCTCCATCCTTGATTATTTTCATCAACTTTCTTCCCAACCAGATTATCTATCATTAAGCAAGCATCAAAAATTGTACTCCATTAATTTCATCAAATCATTCCACCCCATTCAGCCCTTTTGTCCATTTGATCATGGCTTCTTGGAAGCCTATTGATGGCCCTGGTTGGCATGAGCATGCGAAAACTCCCGTCGTCGATGGCAAGTATGTTGACCGTGAGACCGGGGAGATAAGGACGGCCGAGCCTCATAGCGCAGAGTACCTGGGCCCTCCTGCTGTTGATATCATAATACAAGCCATACACGCGGATGTCACCCAATGCGTGTATCGGGCATCTCGGCAGTACCCCATGGAGGCTCTATTGTATAATATCATGAAGGTGGTTAAGAAAAGGAACCCGGAGATTGACTCGATCATGGCAACAACATATGCGATTCGGATAACGCTAGCTGGTAATGTCACGACGGTTGACATGTTCTCGGCCGTTGCTGATGAGATGTCGAATGGTATCTTTGACTTGAAGGAGTAATAACGTGTGAGTCCGTTTGAGAAAGGGGGACCTCAAGGGAGAATGGCAATGTAACACCCAGTCGAGAGAAAAAAAATTGATTTGGAAGCAACGTGTGGCATTCAGCCAGCACATAGCAGTTTCTGATGGCGAGCTAGTAGACTAAAATCTAGCTGATGAAAGGAAGGTGAGCCTTTAACTATATCACCTGGTTTACGATCATGATGCTTCCAATGAGTATTGCCCATTGAGTTCTGCGGTGCAATGCAATGCCAATGCACGCATTCACCCTTTTCATTATGGCAGATATCTGGAGATATCTTGTGTGATTCTGAGCGTTGTTTTCTTGTCACAGATTAGGTCGCGAGAGAGTATTACCACATACATCGAAGCATGACCGTTTGACCATGAAAAAGGGGCTCGCTCGGGCTATTGGAGATGTGGTGACGGTACTATAAGTACTTTTCCTCCAACTCTGGTGTGAAGGAACTTGGTGACAATCTTTGGTTTAAGTTTCACCTTAGTCGATACACAACCCGTGTATAATTGTACCAAGTGCCGCAATGCTAATGCGGTGGAGAGGCATATGTGTTTGTAAGATTTTAATGCCGCTCATTGATGACCGCCTATCGAGCATCTCTGTTGAGTGCGACTCTCTATGAGGCCTCAAACGTAAATAAGCGAGCTAGATTACACTCCCAAAAGGGAACAACTTAATTGAAGAAGGAGGGTGTGATGCGGGGATGGGGAAAAAGAGTTGATTACGTGGGATGTGACACTTGCTCTTTACATGCATCTGACAGCGATTGATATTTTCATGCCTGGCAGTATGATTTAAGTACAAGATAGGGACCGTACTTTCGCTGAGGGCCTCTATACCCTTCCTCTTGTTGTGCGTTTGATGGTGCGTTGACTATTCCAAGAGCTACGTGAGCCACATTATCCAACGCGCAAACTAGTGGCGATGATGCGATGGTAGGTGTGATCAAGGATACATCCTATTGGCCATGTCTTACGCGCGGAGGATCAATACTGTTCAGCTGTGTGCCCAAAGGAGCCGCTCGTAGTCAAATGTGAGTTGGCTCACCTCACCGTGAGCTTTTGCCCAATTCAGCCGAACAGGGTCGCAGACCATCGTGGGTTGCTTCAAACAATATTGCGGGCTTGGACCTTCACGTCGAGACATTGGCTCTGACACATCGTACTTTCTAAAATTAGACTTCTCGGGTGCCGACATTCTAGAACTGGCTGCTCGGGATCGTGTTAGAGTCAACCATGGCTACGGAGGCAGAGCCAGACCCGGCAGACTGAGCAAACGTGCCGGGGAATGTTACCCCACCAAGGACATAACAAAAGCCCAGGAGTGCAAAGATTGCGCACGTACAGGGGTCCTACGTGCAAGTCAGGGCAATTGAGGGTGGTCTTGTATGTCGCGGGGGCAGCGTCGCAGCGTCGGCATACTGTGCCCTTGTGTACGTCGCGACGTGTGGTCGCCGGTGCAGAGGCCAAGGTCGCAGCGTTGAGAGGTAGGGTCTGGAGGCTCCTCTCTGACCTGGACCTGCAGCTGCGAAGGTTGATAGGCGACCCTTCTATTAAGCTCTCGGGCTGACTCTTGGCTTTATTTCTTATCTTTGTGTCGCCCGCGTGGCAAGAGAGTTTCGTCAGACCAACTTATTAGGCAAGATGTGGTTGATCGCTACTCATATGCGCCATGGAGATTGGGAGATCATGGCCGGACTATGATATTTCACGACCGCCATGATGAATTTGCTCTGGTGTTAGGATGACGGCTGCGCCGTATCCTCCCTCTAGGCTCTAGAGGGGCTCTTCGTTGTAGAGGATGATTTATACTCCTTTCTCGATGGCTTGGCACGTATAGCCGAGGCGAGTAACAATAAAGGATTTGGGGTGGATAGAATAGCTTCATTGTTATAATAGATTGGCTTAAGTTTTGTTATTATCTTATTGGAATCTTTCTAATTTTGAACAAGACTTCTACACCTCCCAAAACACGCATGTCCAACTGATAGTGCATGTGGGCACGTAGCCGTGTATACAAAGTGAACGGCTAGCAATAAACTTTGAAGGGAGGAAGGGGCTTTCGTGGTGGGGAAAGATGATACCCTGGATGCCTATCTTACATCTGGATATCGAGAGCTATCATGGTTCGCCTCGGCATCTTTATCAAACATGCTATGATGCAAGGATGCACCGGATTCTGTCCGGAGGGCTTCGGATCAGCCCGACCTTTCAAACCAACCATATCAAACTCAAATCAACTGAAACCTAAAAGCTTACTGAAGTAATTAAGTCAAGTTCTAACATGCGTTAGGCTGGGTGTATTTGGTCCATCCGGTGTTTACGGTGTTGTCCTTTGATTTTGGCAGATTTCTGTCAGTATCTTCACCACGTACCGAGGCAGCAAACGTGTTGTGATGCTGGGAATAGCATCAATTTGTCGATTCTTGGTGTTCAGGATTGCCACACTTTTTTCCCCCAGCTGCCGCATAACTGCATACTTCTTTCTCCCGCTTAATATTACTAGAAAAGAGGTAGCGTAGGATGGGCTAGCCCTTCTCCCTCGTGTTGCGACAAGCGATTGCTGCAACATGACCAAGTAGCCCCATCTACCAACATGACATTTACGGGAAACTCGCATAAGTTCGACATGCCAATCAACACAAAGACCGCATCCGGCCACGCACGGCAATCTAAAAGCACGATGCACTCGGCAGTAGCCAAACTCAAACGCGCGCCAGACACATCACTCCCTTCTGCCACTCCCGTTTCCGGAGCAATGGCACCATCGGAATGAGACACCCACCGCAAAGTAGCAACCACCGGATTCAGATCATAATTGTGTCAAATGAGAATTTCGTATCACTAAGTAGATTACAGGAACGAGCTACTCCAGTCGAAAAAAAAAAAAGATTTCCATTCCCAAAGCGCAATCAACAGTGCTCCGAACCATGCAATGCAGCGAGTAAAGTAAGGGGGTTGGGGCTCGCTCAGACACAAATTTAAAAGAGATAAAACATTGAAAAAAATTTCAGAAACCCCGAAATGCCAATCAGAGCGCCAACACGGAAAAACGCCAGCGGAAACGAGAAAAAGAGGTCTGCCCGGATCGGCCGGAGCGGGAGCCAGTCCCGACTTCTTAACCAATGGGGCTGCAGGTGAAGACGCCGCGGACGGTGCCCTCGTCGAAATTCTTTTTCTGTAGCGTTACATGTTAGTACCGAAGGAAATGCCGAGCAGGGTTTGCTAGTCCGGTGGGGGGGGGGGGCGGGAAGTAGTAAAAAACTTACAATGTCGACGATGCTAGCGTAGGTGCCGCCAACTAGCACAATCATGCCAATGACGAAGATGATGGCGTTGGCGACAGTGAGAAGAATGTTCTTGGGGGCCCAGATGCTGCCTTCGCGGATGAGGACGAACCACATGATGGAGGGGAAGTAGAGGGTGAAGCCGGAGATGAACAGCGAGGAGGAGATGGAGAGGAGGTCGCTGAAGAAGGGGATGACTTCAGCGATGATGAAGGCCAGGACGGTGATGGCGGTGATGAGGGTGAGCCACGAGATCCAGCCGGCCTTGGTATTGATGTAGCGGATGACCGAGTCCTTGTAGTAGCGCCCGTGGAGGTAGCGGCCGACGACAGTAGTATTGATGGAGCCGGAGATGTAGATGACAGGGAGGGCGATACCAAAGGCCACCTTGGACATGAGGGTGCCGGCGGAGAGCAGGGCGGGGGATTTGACGTCCTGGCCAACGAAAGAGTAGACGATGGCGCCGGTGAGGGTGTAGATGATGATCTCGATGATACCCAGAGCCCAGATGGACTTGACGTAGTCCTTGGGGGTGTGCATCTCATCCATGAAGGAGAACTGGCAGATGGCGAAGCTGTAGGCGAAGACGATGTTGGTGACGGAGATCATGGCGTCGGCAAAGGTGATGTCCTCCTTGGGCCAGGCGGACCAGTTGACGGCGGACATTCCGCCGGTCTGGTCGCCAGCCTTGATGCCAGTGGCGATCATGGTCACACCAATAGCCAGGATGATGGAAACGAAGTCGATGTATCCGAGAATGGCGACCTCGGCGAATGAGGGAGGGACAGCCAGCAGGAGAAGGATGATGGCGGAGACGACAGCGAAGACGACGGAGCAGGTGGCATTGTCAGTAATGTTTCCAAAGGCGATGGTACCAGTAAGTGTGTGCGAGCTGACGAGGAAGATGAGCTGCATAGAGAACATGAAGCCGATGATCTCGTAACCGGTGCGGCCCCAGAGGAGGGTGCCGACATCAGCGTAGTGGGTGACATTGGGGAACTTGATCTTGACCTGGCCGACGACGTGGCTGGTGTAGATCGCGATGAGACCGAGACCGACGCAGGTGATGACACCAGCGACCATACCGAGGGTGGCGAAGCAGCCGGGGAGACTCAGACTGCCGAGGGCGATGGCCTCGACGATGAGGACGACTGTGAGGCGCTTCCATCCGAGACGGTGGAAGTGGGCGGCGCCCTGCTCCTCCAGGTCGGTGGTGGTGCCCTCAGCCTTGTCCACCGAGTGGTCTCCCATCATGGAGTTGTCCCCACTGGAGATGTCCATCTTCTCGTTGTGGTGATTGGGCGCGCTCTTGGTGGCATCCGCGGCTGGTACGATATCAGCCATGTTGGAGGTACGTCTGAGGTATGTTCCAGTATGGGGAGTGTTGTTTCTGTGAAGAGAGAGAAAGATATGTGGGTGAGACTGTTGGGTGAGATGGATGTGAGAATGAGAGTAGTACGCGGGAGTTCGACTATATTTATGAAGACCCTAATCAAAGGAGAGAGAGCTCCGTCTACTAGTCTAGTGGCAATCTAAAGACAAAGAAGACTGAAGAAATAGCCCGAGTCAGACGAGGGGGGGAAGCAACGCATTATATGGGCTTGGTGCACCGGTGGGGGGAGGAGGGAAGACCGAACGCGGAAGATGTGTTATCTCCAGCACTGGCAAACTCTCGAGAAGCAATAACATAATACCACTTAAGACCTGCGCGCCGGAGCCGATACCGACTTCCTGGGGGTGGGTCATGGGACGACGGGCGGCTTGTCTCAGGGATCTCCTCTCGAGATAACAAAGTCTCATTTTGCTTCTGGGTTATTTTTATTCGGTGGTGGCTGCAGCAAGGTTCGACATCCTGCTGCAAGAACAAACCTCCGCCCTCGGCCACTGGGCTCGCTCAATAGACTTTCGGCGAAGCCTGGAGAAACCTAGATCTCGTCAAAGTCAAACCCCAGACGAAGTCCCCCGCAAAGTGCTTGTTCGTAAATCTCTGGGGATTTTGGGGAGTCGACGGGCATTGTCTGGATCTCGCGAGCAGCAAGCACGAGGCCGCCATGGGAGGTTTCGTGAGGGTAATAGGGTGGATTCTGTTAGGAGACAATTACCTACGCAATTGCCCACGGACGTCATCAGCACCTTGCTTAGAGCCCACCGGTGCCAATCCAAGCGGAGCCCGAGGACCTTTCGATGTGTCAAGTGTTTCCCGAGGCGGCCTGACTAGCCAGGGGTCTGTGAGCTTCAAACACCGACTTGCCCAGTCGCGATGGAGAGACGACAATGCAAGCAGTGGATCGTGGAGAGTCCAGCCCAGCTGAGTCCCACAGACTCTAAATGAGCTGCTTATAATTGCGGTGTCTCATCGTGGGAGCTGCGTTCGAGCAAGACACAGAGGCTGAGTGAGACACATCTGCGTTCGGGACGACAGCAGCCCAGCCCGGCAATCACGGCCGGGAAACGACGTCAATCTTCACCCCTGGAGGTTCCCGCCAAGCCGGCAGCCGGCGGGAATAGGCAGAGCCGCACGCCTTGCCTCGACATGGCCAAGTGACGGCCATTGACAGGAGGGCTGTGGCGCCGCAACAGCTCACGGCTAGTCGTTCTTTTGGGGGGGCAGAGAGGAAATTTTTTGCCCTCCAGAGGAAGTGGAGAAGGCCGTAAATGCCCGCAGAAGATGCTGATTGGCAGCTCGAAACTGTTGATGGAGACTCAATGGAGATGTGCACGACTAACAAGCATCCCCCAAGTTTCTCTGACAAATGGCGGTCCACCGAATGGACCACCATCGAGCCATTGCGCATATTTGCAGACCTTCTAGAAATCTTCCTTCCGTCTTTTCCGTTCGCCATCATGCAGTGGACTGAGTCGAGTGTTGATCTTCCCCAATTTTCCCTCCCAAGACAATCAAATGTCATCATCCTGCCCCTTTAGCCCGTAAGCATCTGAGTCTAGGTGTCGGTTGCCTATTCCTGTCAGCTTGTATTCTCTTTGCATGCAGGATCGCGCAATCAGTGCCGCGTGTCTCTTCCTTGATTAGAGTCCTGTCTTTTGCTTGGTCAGAATTCCCGAGCAGAGCTGCGGTCAAGCATCATGTGCCGGGCGGGATGCTCCCACACCGGATCTTGACGTCTGCCGGGCTTGTCGCCGCCTATTTCCATTACCGTTGCCATCTTGTTGCCTGATTGAGCCAGCCATGTCCACCCCTGGCCTAGGCTGCCTCTCGAAATACTCAGGGGGCGCGTCATTTATTTGCCTCGTTGCCCACCAATAGAGACGCCGTCAATGTCACAGTGCTCAGACCACTCGCGGTGGAGCTGCAATGACTGATTTTGGACCTCAACACTTCTGCTTCGTCTCGACCATCACCGTTCGGCGCCTTCGCGGGCATAGTCCCCTCGCATGATCAGATTTCCCGTGACGCCGGAGCCAAGCGCTGGTCCCTGGATTAGAGGACCTGACCGAAACCCATAAAACCGCGAGGCAATATTGGCGAGGCCGTATCCATCCTCCCGGCAGGTGTCCAACCGTGGCGTATCCTTCTCGTAATGGAAAATCCCTCTCTCGTAATGGAAACCCATTCCAAGGGCCAGCGCGTGGTCTGAGAGCTCGCGATTTTTGGGGACGCCTCGAGGTTCTCCATCATTTCCAAGCTTCTTGTCATTTCTCACGAGGTCCTGGGCGGGGGAGAAGCTGGTCTCGACCCTCGCATTGAAGCTTATTCGTTCACGAGCGACGGAGTCCATCCCTGCTGAGGTTATCGAGTGAGAAAGCATGAAGCTGGGGGAAGAGGCAAAAACGGGGGTGCTTCCATTTTTATTCTGCCCCGTGGTCTGGCCTCGGGGGCCCTGCCAAGAGATAAGGCAATGATTCAGCTGGACCGATGTCGCTGCCGGCTATTGAATGACCAATTGCCCGTTATAATGGGAATTGAAGACAAGCTTAATTGCTGGACACGGCTGCCCCAGACATCCATGGCGCCGGCAGTATACTCGGACACTGAGGGGGATGCGGTCTTGGTTTTGGTTGGTATGTTTAGCTGTGGTTTCGTGTCTCAAATGCGATCATAGCTCAAGTGATGCAGGAGATGACTTGCTTGGTCTGGTCTTTAGCGGTTGCTCGTTGCAACACAACACAGAAAGGTCAAACTCCTGTGGACTGACTATCGAATTCGCTATCGAGGCTCTCACTGTTGCTGCCTGAGGCAGAGGACAGGAGACCGTCTATCCAAGGAAGGCGCGGCTGGGTGGGTGCTGCTTATCGGCTCATCAGGTATCACAGCGGCAACCGAGAGCTTGAGCCAGAAACCCCTGAAATCTGGAGAAATAAAAATAGAAGTCATCGATACTAGATACATCCAGTAGAACGCATACTATGATTGATTTAGCAAGCTTTTGGGCTTGATTTGACTTTGTTTGGTTAGTTTGAAAGGTCGTACTGATTGGAGACTGCTGATGAAACAAAAATGAAACTCGCCAATCTGCTTGATCATGTTTTTCTAACTCAATGCAAATTGCTCTTTTGATTTTGGCAAACATGGAAAGATTGGCTTGCGGCCCTGTTGGAGGATTTAATCATCTAGGGCTGTTTTTTTTTCTGAGGACAATTGAAGATCAAACACTTCTGGCTGTGTCTTTTTGAGTTCTAGGGTAGGTAGCTTGTTGCGAGGCTAAGTCGCTCCTCGAGAGTAAATGGGTTGAATTTTCCTTGATTTTTTTCTACAGGAAATTCCTAACTGATTTTTTTCTTGTTCTTTTTTTCAAACGATCCTTGGCCCAACCTCTACTCCGAGACCTTGCGTGGCCCTCGACGCTTATGCATCCGCACCTTCGTTCTTAGAATAGGTACCTAACAACCAGCAATATTGGAGGCAATCACTAGATGCCGCATACGCATTATCATCTGTCCGCGTCATACATTAAGATGCTGGAGTCTCGGGATGGTATTTGGCCACCCATGCCTCAGCGATATCGCCTTTGCTAAATTCGCTCAGGTGATAGCTCAATGGCACACCGGAGCGACCACTGGAAGCCTTCCGCAAGTAGTCATTAAGGGCTGCCGTCATAAATTTGATGTCAACAAGCTTGCTGATGCTGCTGTTGACCTTGGTTAGCGCTGAATCCACCAGACCCTGCCCAAGCTGCGCTGGATCCAAGGCACCATCATCCAGATCGTTCAACTGAACCCTCTGGAAGGCAGGCAGAAGAGTTTCCAATGCTGGCTTATCTGATGCAGACTCGCTGAGGGTCACCTCCGAGATCGTGCCCGTGGTGAGGAAGGTGACATGGCTTCTGACGGCGGGGGTTTGGACGTCGCTGCTGGTCGAGTTCAAGACGTGAACCATGCCGATGAAGCTTGACCCGAGACTCATCCCAGACACGAGGCCGAGCTTGTTACCAGACTCGTTTACATCTGCCGTGCGGGCTAACTCAGCCATGTCCTTTGGTCCAGTAATGTCAATCCTGTCATCAGGGAACAGGCGATTCCAAGCCTTGATGCCCTTTTCAGGGTCAATCGCCAATGGCTCGAGAACCAACCCATTTCTGTGTGTACACGAGGCGGACAGAATCAATGTGCCAGCCACATTGTGTCTTTGAACCTGGCCGAAGACCTGGGTCTCAGCAGCCTGGCTTATTTCGGCCGAGAGCTTGGTCCCAAGCCAGCTGGTCACGTCCGACACTACTGAAGAAATATTGCTAGCAAACGACTTTGCGCTTTGCTCATTGGGATCCATAGAGAAGTACTGGACGTCCACTTTGAGGGATTCGGCAGCCAAAGGAACCGATATAGGCTCTGCCTTGAGACGATCGACCGGGCTTTCCACTCCTGCGCCATAGCCGACGCCGTGGATCTTTGAACGAAGGCTTCTGACGGCTGCCTCGACCTCGAGCTTGATTTTGACATAGTCCCTGGCGACGCTCGCGATCTGGGAACTCAAGTTGTTGGTCTCTTCATCAAGGGGGAATGTATCGATGCCGAGATTGATTAGCTCGGATTTGGTCTTGTCGAGGCTTTTTCGTGATGCCACCAGGGCTTCTAGCTCTTCGCGGGCGGTGCTGACGGGCGCCTCGGCTCGCGATATTTCGTGGACTAGTTGGAGGGCGGCATTGCTGAGGACGCTGCCAAGAACCAGGCTGGGGTCATAGGGGATTGATGATTGCATTCTGGAAAAGAGGCTCGAGTTGGTTTGAAGTGCTCCAAGCTTGATCGAACAAAGCTCGTTTTTCGCTGGCTACGTCTATTATTATATTCGACGATGGGTGAACGCTTTTTTTGCGATCAGCTGAACAGAACAGGGGCTGATGAGGAACTAGCGGTTTCTACGCACATGTGCATACAGTAGTCCCATGCAGCAAAACCGTTGGACCAATACGCTCCAGTTACGACTCAGTCTGATGGAACTGTGGCCCTTGCGTGTTCTATGTCGCCCAATTGCCTGCATCTCATCTGCCAAGACGGAACGGTCTATTCAGCTGCATTCAGCTCATTGATCTGGACCATCGTTGCCCGAACAGGACGACCTCAGCTATGATGATCGGGGGAGAATTTCTCTTTTGGAAAGCCAAGAAATAACCCCAGTGTCGTGCAAGCTCTCTTGTCCTTATTTATGGTTGGTAAGTGTACTAAATCTTAAGCATTTTGTTTGATATTGACGATATCACATCTGTTTTCTTACCACTGCGCAGTGCCAAAAAGAGGCGTTGGTTGTGGGATGTACGTCCAACGGCACAGCAATTGAAGGGCGTGTCATCTCTTCTCGGATTCGCTACAACATGCGCATTAATATGACTGAGACGCCCCCAAATGAGGGGCGAGCATGGGGTAGCAGATTGAGCGACTTTTCACTCTCTGCGGATGCCCAACGCTGCCTTAGTATTTCCCAGCCCATACGGCTAACCTTGAACTTCAAATAGATCTGGCATATTGGGGAAGTGGAGGGTATAGGGCCGTTCCAGCCTGCGAACAGAAACACACGCAATTCCCCAGACCATCCCAGACGTGAGCATGCCTCAGCCGGAAGACTACACAGTCGGCTGGATTTGTGCGATAAGAACAGAATATGTTGCAGCACGCCAATTTCTCAACGAAGAACATGAAGGGCCACGAACCGTGTCACCCAACGACAGCAATGCATATACACTCGGCAAAATGAGAGAACACAATGTTGTGATCGCTGTTCTGCCTGATGGCCAGTACGGAATATCCTCCGCCACCGGGGTTATAAAAGATATGATACATACCTTTCCTAATATCAGGATCGGCCTGATGGTTGGCATTGGAGGTGGCGCGCCAAGCACAAAGCACGACATCCGTCTAGGCGATGTTGTTGTCAGCGCTCCTCGGCAGGGAAAAGGCGGCGTGTTCCAGTACGACTTTGGGAAAACTATTCAGGATCAGAGCTTCAGAACGACAGGGTTTATGAATCACCCGCCGGCCGTTCTACTCACAGCAGTTACAGTGCTTAGCGGTCAATATGAAAGTGACGGTCACAATCTTGAACAAGATATTAGCAGCATACTTGAGAAGAAGCCAAGACTGCGGAAGACCTATGGACGGCCGGATCCAAACAGCGACAGACTCTACAAGTCTGAAATCATACACCCCAAGGACAACGAAGTAAAGTGCGAGGAAAATTGCGACATCCCGGGAACTCTGGTCGTACGGCGCCAAAGAACCGAAGACGAAGATAACCCGGCCATCCATTACGGGTTAATCGCCTCAGCAAACCAGCTGATGAAAGACGCTTTGGTCCGGGATAAGCTTGCCGCCGAGGAGGGTGTCCTATGTTTTGAGATGGAAGCGGCTGGATTGATGAACCACTTTCCCTGCTTGGTTATTCGCGGCATATGCGATTATTCCGATTCTCACAAGAACAAACAGTGGCAAGGCTACGCTGCTATGGTGGCTGCAGCATATGCAAAGGATCTCCTCGGTCGAGTCGCTCCAAGCAGAGTTCAAGCTGAAACGAAGCTGAGCAATGCTCTGTCTGGTAATCTCGGCTCCTACATTTTTCCAATACATGGGCACTAACTTTGTTTTTTTTTAAGGCCTCCATGATGTCGCAACAGCGCAGCTAGAAATCACAAGGCAGCACGTACAAGCCCAAAAGGATTTAGCCAAGCAAATGCTCACTCAGCATGAACAAAGATGTCACCAGCAATTCCGCCTTGCAGCTCGCGATAGGGATATCACGTATGAGTGGTACAAGAACCGAGTAGAGGAAAGAGTCGAAGGCACATGCCTATGGTTTCTTGAACATGAGCATTTCCAAGGATGGTTGAAGCAGAACTCTGGGCCCCTCCTTGTCACAGCCGACCCTGGCTGTGGAAAATCCGTGTTGGCCAGATACTTAATCGACCATGGCTTGCCACGATCAGCAGCCATCTGCTATTTCTTCTTCAAAGACGAAGATCAGAATACGGCTCGGCAGATGCTTTGCGCGCTACTGCACCAGTTATTCTCTCAAAATCCGGCCCTAATCAAACACGCAATGCGACAATACGAGGAAGACGGAGAAAGTTTGACTAACTCTACCGACTCACTTTGGAAGATTTTGCGAAGTTCTGTCCGAGATCCGCAGGCGGGATCTGTGATCATTGTGCTCGACGCCCTAGACGAATGTGCACAAACCGAGTTTGAACCTCTAGTGCGGAATATAGAGACCCAGTTTCACAGCAATGACCCGGGCAATGCCAAGTTGAGATATCTTCTTACATGCCGCCCTTACGAGCAATTGGTGTCTCGATTCTCCAACTTGTTGGGCGTTTTCCCAAACATTCACATACCAGGAGAGGAGAATTCAGAAACCATTAGCCAAGAGGTAAATCGCGTCATCACACACCGAGTTCATCAGTTGTCAAATACCATCTCCCCCGAGATTAAGAGTCACCTGGAGGAAAGACTACATTTGACCAGCCATCGTACATATCTCTGGGTGTACCTTGTGTTCGATCATTTAAAGGAGGGAAGCTTTAAGAAGACACGAAAGGGAGTTGACTCTGCTATCAGCAACCTCCCGAGGAGTGTAAATGAGGCATATGAGCAGATTCTCAACAGATCCAATGCCGAGGAGCACCAAATGGTTCGCAAAGTCCTGAGTATTGTCTTAGCAGCAAATCAGCCACTTACACTGAAGGAACTAAATATCGCGACAAACATCGACTACGAGACAAAATCCCTTGAGGACATTGATTTAGAGGACGAGGATGACTTCAAAAAGCGCATTAGATCCTGGTGCGGGTTATTTATCTTAATCTCACAAGGTCATGTCTATTTTCTCCACCAAACAGCTCGCGAGTTTCTGATCGCAAATTCAAGTTCAACATCGCCTGTTGCCCCATTTCCAACCCGAAAATGGGAGCACTCAATCACCACCCAAAGCGCGCAAGCCGTTCTTGCAGAACTTTGTGTCCTATATCTAGCGCTCGCCCACCCTGAAGTCATTCCGGCGGCAGATGAACACAACGATATGGTCAAGTTCATGGATCAACAACCCTTCTTTGTTTACTCGGCACTAAATTGGGGGGCTCACATCCGCCATGCTGACATTGCCGAGGACGCCGCTGTCATACCCCTTGTTTTAAGGATTTCTGATTCAAGTGCAAAAAGCTACATGCCATGGTTCAAGATGTATTGGGGTATAACACATGACAGCAGAACCCCGCAGTTTTCACACCTCATGATAGCCGCATACTATGGCCATCATCTGACTGTCAGGTTGTTATTAAAGAAGGGCGCCAATTTGAACTCGAAAGATGATATGGACCACCGGACACCACTCCATTGGGCTGCTTTCAATGGACACGGGGAAACCGTCGAGCTATTAATAGATAAAGACGCCGACTTGGACTCCGAAGATAGCGCTGGAGCTACGCCACTCTGGTTGGCTTCTTTGAAGGGGCATGAGGCGGTCGCCAAGTCCTTAATAGATAATGGCGCCGACTTGGAGTCCAAAAATCATCATAACCGAACACCACTCTTAGTGGCTGCTGACTATGGATATGAGGTGATCGCCAAGATGTTGATAGAGAAGGGTGCCGACTTGGAGTCCAAAGATCATCATGACCGAACACCACTCTTAGTGGCTGCTGACTATGGATATGAGGTGATCGCCAAGATGTTGATAGAGAAGGGCGCCGACTTGAACTCCAAAGATTCTGAGGGCCAGACACCAATCTCAACAGCTGTTCTGGAGGGGCATGAGGCGGTCGCCAAGCTGTTGATAGAGAAGGGCGCCGAATTGAACTCCAAAGATCCTGATGGCGAGACGCCACTCTTGGTAGCTGCTAGGGAAGGGAAAGAGACCATTTTTAATCTGCTCCTAGTAGCACACGGTGTTGACGTTGAGGTTAAGGACACATGGGGCCGCACGCCGCTATCATACGTTGCCATGGCTGGCCATGATGCAATGGTAAAAGCCTTGATCTCAAATGAAAGGGTCGAAATCGATGGAGAGGACTCTTACGGTTCAACACCATTATCATTAGCAGCGCGGCATAATCGCATGCAGGTCACCGAGCGGCTCCTGGGCACAGGGCGTGTAGATCCGAACTCTCCAGACCACTCGGGGCGGACTCCGCTGTGGTACGCCAAGCGATACGCAAATCCCTTCATCGTGCAACTTCTCCTTGAACATGCTAGAAACACCGATATATCATCCGATATGAAGGTATTCCCCACTCCCGGTATAGGTACAAAAAGGAAGGGTATGGCATCACCGCAATGCGATGCCTGCACTTTGTTTATTTATAGCAAATACGGATTTCACAATTGTGGAATCTGTAATAAGGGCCTTTTTCGTCTTTGTTCAGACTGCGCTGGGCTTGGAGTACGTTGTTTGGGAGATGGTCACCATATGATGCAGAGGAAGTTCCTGTTTCCGTGAGGGGATCCAGTTAGCCCTATAGCTCATCAACAGAACGCAGTTTTTCACTCATATAAATTTCGATGTCTGGTTTTGTTGAGTCTTGTCACCCACGGCTAAAGTATCTTTCTTTCAAGGACCACAGATTACAGCCGGCTCTTGCCAGAAGGCCTTCCGAATCATCGCTGCATTGAGTTCAATGGCTTTGGTCGTAGTAAATCCATCAAACTTGCATTTATCAAAGATGTCACGAACCGGATTGTTCTTTTCTTGTCCAGCTCAGCTCGATTGATGATTGAGGGGGTTGTTGACGGTTCTCGGGTAGGCAGACTTTTTTCAACCGATTTCCTTGGCTGAACTACTCCAAGTGTTGACCTACCCAGAATGTCACGAGCCATGAAAAGGCCTGCTTCGGCGTTGGCCGAGTCCACCAGTGTGAAGAGTGAGTGTTGCAAGACTCCTTTTTGGACCCAAGAGGATTAAAGTGTCGGAGGATACCGGGGAGGATAGCGAGGAGAGTTCTGAGGAGGATAGTGAGGAGTATACTGAGGATGATATCGACGAGTATACTCAGGAGGAGAGCGAAGAGGATAGCGAGCGGGATATCGAACAGCCTACTGAGGACTATACCACGTATTGGCCACCATGGTATCTTGACATCTACAACGAAATGGCACATAAGGAAATGTTTCATGGCGGCTGGAGTGAGTGCTCATCGGAGTACGAAGGCTCAGAATCAACAGAGGATGCGGAATCGGCAGAGGAGCTGGTAGAGGACACCGAGCCGGCAAAGCACACAGAACCAGCCAAGGGTCCAAACTTAGCAAATACTAAAGATTTGCGACAGGGCGCCCCGGCAGAGCCTGCCAAACCATTGAAGACGCTGGACGAAATAAACGTCGACGACGCTAAGAACCGTGACCGCTGGAGATTGCAGCTCAATAACCAGAAAATCAGAAGGAGCGCTGACCCTCGCCTGGAGAGGCAAATAATTCTGGCCAAGAATGCGACCGAACTTGTCTCCAAAACGTATAGGTTACTCGAACAAACGCCTCGTGATCACCGGCCAATTATTTGGTTGAAACAGCGCTATGGCCTGTTTTGCGAGGACCATGCCAGGCTTTTTGCAAAAACCGACTAGGACGACGATTTCGGAGAGTACGAGCATGGAGACACCAGAACGGTCAAATTCATCCGCATCTCAAACCAACAGCTTAAGGAGGAAGGCATTGACGAACGCGATGTCCCACCATGCGGGGGGGGGGGGCAAATTTTCCAAGCCTCCTGATACCTAGGAACACTACAGTACATATGATCCCTCCTTCCTACTCCTTACAACCGCTCTTTTCCCGACAACTTTTCGGCAGCCTGCTTTCGTTCATGGAAAACGTCGCTGGCAATGCGAAGAGCATCTCTTCCGGCAGGCACGCCACAATAGATCATCGTGTGCCTAATGATTTCGCAAATTTGCTCCTCAGTCAGCCCGTTCTTGAGCCCTGCCCAAATGTGAAGGCGAAGTTCTGGAGCTCTGTTCAAAGCGACAAGCATCGCAATGTTTATCATTGATCGCTCTCGGAACTCCAGACCTGGTCGGTTGTAGCTGGAGAAGCATATTTCGGCAATGTATTCCCTTCCAATCGAATTGGGAAGATCATCTCGCTGCCGCTCATGTCAGCCCAACTAATTATATCCAGGAAGGTGTTTTTGCAGTCAAACATACGGCGTCTGCCCCGATCTTCTGCAAAAGTTCAGCGCCGAAGAACTCCTGCGCCAATCTTGCGCCAGTAGCGAGTTTATCGTCAGACATTGCGATATACGGTATTCGTGGATAAAGTTCGAGCCGTTTGTCGCGTAGAGATATCCCCAAGATGATCCAAGAGACTTTGATGATATTTACGTTCACTCCTTATGGTCAGTGGGTAGGCTCATATACTCGCGCCTGGTACCGAATGCCGAACTAGGCAATCTCGGTACAATCATTTTGTATCCAAGAGTTTCGGCATATCTTACCACGCCGAAATAGCCGGAGTAGGTTCTGCAAAACGGGCATAGCTTCTTCGACTTGCAGACCATGCAAGTAGGAGAACACTACCACGCCTATGCATGTAGAGAGAGCATTGCATGTAGAGCGCTCGCCTCGGGGCATCCCTCGGTGCTAGTGGAGGCGCGAACTACAATGGTCATATAAACACGTTGGTCTGTACTACAGGCTATTGAAAGGCCCTGGATTGAACTTTGGCAAAATACAGAATGGAAATTCTACAACTTGAGTAAGAGCTTTCCATTTGTGACCCGGGCTTCCATGTCTTTGTGTGCTTGTGCAACCTCTTCCAACCCATACAGTCTTGTAGTATTCACTTTGAGCTTGCCTTGTTTTAGTAAATCAAACACCCCATGAGCGTAAAACTCCAGCTCCTTCCTTGTAGCAATATACATGGGCAGCGTGGGCTGGATAACCGACAGATTCTTCGCACGGATCAAGGAAAGATCTAAAGGAGGAACTGGCCCACCTGTTTAGAGGGCGTAATGTTAGAGATATTCGTACCAAGACGCGTAATAAGCAACACTTACTTGCACTTCCGTAAAATACAACTTTGCCTTTCCGCTTAGTAACTTCGATACTGCCTTTCCAGGTGTCTCTTCCGACGCTGTCGTAGACCTGATAAACAAGTAAGCCGCTATTTTTGGGACACGAGAAGGTTCACCATTTGACGCATACCACGTCGACACCTTGGTTATCAGTGAGTTGCAGCACTTTCTGGGCCCACCCAGGCCCGTCAGAAGCCCTGTAGTCAATTACATGAGTTGCACCCGATTCAAGCGCGACAGCACACTTTTTTGCCCCTCCGGCTGTTGCGATGACATTGACCCCTTCGTTGTGCAGAATCTGGCACAAAAGAGAGCCTACGCCGCCTGCTGCAGCATGAACTAGAACTGTTTGACCTTTCGAGGCCGGGAATGCCTCTTTGACGAGACTGAGAGCGGTCATGCCTGCCAGGTGGCTCCCAAGGGCATCCTTGTCGGAGATTTCTGGAGGGACTCGGATTGCCCGCACAGCAGGGACAATGGTGAACTCAGCATATCCAGCCTGACCTGCCCAGACAACTCTGTCCCCTACCTTGAACCCGTCGGTATTGTTTTCATGGGCGGCTACCACAACACCGACCCCTTCTTGGCCGAGAACTAAAGGATATCCCGAAGGCGAGGGATACATCCCAGTCCTGTAGTATACATCGACGAAGTTGAAGCCTGAAAAAGTGTTCCGGACTAGTAGTTGGCCATCAGCGGGCGGTGGTGTAGGCTGCGAGTCGATGTATTGAAGCTTCTCAGTTCCGCCGACCTCAGTGAGGAGGACAGCCCTCATGGTGGAAGGGACAGATTTGGGGATCGCCATCTCGATTTCATCAAGCGCTTGATGGTTTTCTATCATAGGGTTCCATGCGTACCTAGTTGTGCGGACAAAGCACTAACTTATGGGCTTGCACTACGATATGTATAACGTGTCTACCGAGAGGAACGAGTCAGTGGCGTCCGCTTCTTCGGCTACGGACTCGGCACAATTATTATGCCAACTGTTCCAGAACTAAGGGAGTTCGGAGCATCTTTTCGGTGGAGATGCCGAGGTGGATCTTTTCCAAAATGCGGGGAGAGTGTCTGGGGAAGACTCTTCAACTTCAACATCCTCGCAACGCAGCAAGTAGCAAAGGGGCCCAAAAGCCTTAATCAGGGCACGGCTCATCAAAAAATAAGGCCTGGTGACTAGCTGGCATTGTCATATGACCACCGCCGAACGCCATATATCGCCAGGTCGCCCCTGGGCATGGCGGTGAAATGCAGCCAAATAGCCGGGACCGGGCACGTATGGTTTGTACCTACTGTCATGCGAAAAAGGTCTGCCTACCTAGGTACTCATATCAAGCGTGTGATTTTGCTAACAGTGATGAAAGATCCGTTGTGACCTCCAGGACAGTTCCACGGGAGCATGCCGGAATTGTCAACGCAACAACCAACAATGCATGTCAGTACATGTATTCAAAACAGAGCCTTGTGAAGTCGTATACGTATAATCGGCTCAATCAATACTAACTCCCTCGTATTTTAGACAGAGAGATAGGACTCGAAGAAAGTCAAAGCCTCTGAATTCACGGGCACAACGACGTGGCTCGCCTCTTGTGACTGCTCCCCAGGGCTCTGGCGCGATCTCTTCACCGACAGAGTCCAATCAACAAACCACACTTCCCGTTCAAACACTCGCGACACCAATCACAACAGCAACGACTGCATCCGATAGTCAGAATGCATATCTTTCTCCCAGTACCACGACCGAGACAGGCTATCTCGCATCACATTCAGTTTTGCTCTCTAGAAACACTAACAGCGCCTCCCGGCACTTGAGCTCTCCTGCGCAGCAGGCGTCCGCTTTTATTTTAAGCCCGGTAGATGCAGCTGTGCTGCCAAAGCTGCTACTCCGTCAGGCGTTGATCGACTCCTATTTCTCGAACCTCAGCCATGCCTATCCGGTGATTGACCGGCATGACATCTCCGGACCTGAGCCTTCAGTGCTGCTAACTCAGGCCGTTTGCCTAGCGGGCAGCATGATGCGCCGTACTGGAAGCTCAAAAGATCTAGAGCTCTCCCGAGATCTCTATGAAAAGACAAAGTTTCTCATCTACTTCAACTATGAGCCTTGCCGGCTGACGGTACTGAAGGCGATGTGCCTCCTGTCAATTTGGAGCCCAAATCCTTCAAACACGACGAGCTTGGATGGCCCATGGCATTGGTCAGGCTGCGCCATTCGAATGGCCATCCAGCTTGGCATCCATAAACAGTCCACTTATGGTCAATGTCGAGACTCTGAGTGTCGTAGGCGGATCTGGTGGCATTTATTTGTGTGTTTCTCAATCTTTACGCGTATTATGTGACGGAAAACACCACTAACATCACCTTTTATTAGTGCAGTGATCGCTTACAAAGTTCTTGCTTTGGCCGACCGATGGTAATTCAGATTGGTGACTTCGATGTGGCCCCTCCTGCACTGTCTGACTTTTCGGAGCCTAGTCTCCAAGCCAAAGCATTTATTGAGCATGTAAAGCTTTGCAAAATCATAGGACGCGTCTCGCAGCTACTAAACAGTGGTGCGTCACTCAATTCCGACGAGAGCTCGGCCCTGAAGGTGTCTCTCTGTCAATGGATACGCAGACTGCCGCGAGAGCTCTCCCTCTACGATGCAACGGGCTTGCGTCAGCCTTACAAGAAGGAAGTCACCGGTTTGCACTTGGTTTATTTTACTGCCATTATTTTGTTGCAAGCCGCTACGAGAGGGTACAATTCACAGTGGAGGGCATCCCCGATTTCTCTTCTCGCCTCATCCTGCATCGCTCGTCTCTACGAGGAAACACAACTTCGAGAGGACGTGTGTTTCCTCATCCATATTCACAGCTTCTACTGCATGGTGGGGGCCATACCACTACTCTACTGGCGCACACGATCTCATAGTAAGGAGAATTGCCGCTTAGAGGAGCTGGGAATCTTACGTTCAACCGTAGAACAACTGTCTACAAGATTTGGCGGCGCCGGCACAGTACTGCGAAATATGGAAGCCCTGGAAGCCGAGCTGCAGCAGAGGAGAAGCGACAGCTCCATCGATGACATGATGCAGGTCGAAGAGAACATTATCGCAGGAGATGGAGAACAAATAGAAGAGCTTTTCCCTTTCCCTCTTGAGCTCTGTCCAAATATGGACTTGCTTGACCCTGCTGGAGCTGTCCGGATGGAGGAGTCACTGAACATCACCCATTCCTTTGTACAGGACCTGCCCGAGTGGATATTCGAGGACGCTTCTTCTTTCCCAGGTATTTTTGAGAGCGAAATAGTGTAGGACCGAAATTGGTAGTGTCATCGGTCTCTTCATGTCTCGTCTCATGATCCAGTCACAGAATCCCAATCTTAAGCTACCAAAAAATTTGACCTCTAGTTCCAACGCTCATAACTCCGATCCGTATCTGCGTTGAGGTCTTCGACGTGTCACAGACGTCATTCGCTCTGCCGAACAGGAGGGTGATACCAAGAAAAACCTTAGTTGTGCCGAACACCGACTGCCGAATTCCGTCCCGCTGAACTTTCGGGTTGGTATAGAGTTTTGGGCCGAACACTAGTCCTTGGAGCACTCAACATCTGGGCCAGGGTTGAGCCGGATGCATCTGAATCAATAACAAGGACGATTCTCTTCAAGCGACCTCGTCTGTACTGGCTCGGCTAAGATTCAACTTTAGGGGCCCGGTGGTAGTCACAGGATCGAAGAACAGCAACGGAGAATGAGACATCCTTTTCGGCATTTCAGTTCGTTCGGCTCATTCGCATTGCCTAGATGAGCATGTAAATTGTAGGAATGTTTTAGGGATCATGTAATGCCAATAAAAGATGCACGTTTTAATACTCTAACGTAGATTCAGAAAGAGTCTTGCATCCATACCCAAGTGTACCCGTCATCCCAAGTCATAGAGTTCCAAGCGTATCATCTCTCTTCCATCCAGATGGCTGCACGACTGGCCAAGCTCGCTGATCACCTCTATGGTGCTACAGCCAATGCAGCAAAAGAGCAGTACGAAATCCTGGAACAGCCTCTGGGTACAACGCAGCATGTACGCCTCGTATGCATCGGTGCGGGAGCCAGCGGAATCAGCTTGATCCATACTCTCAAAGTACACCTTACCAATTACGAGATCACAGTATACGAGAAGAACCCGCAAGTTGGAGGAACGTGGTTCGAGAACCGTTACCCGGGGTGCAAGTGTGACATTCCCTCTCACAACTATCAATTTTCCTTCAACCGCAATCCCCAATGGAGCAGCTTCTTCTCTCCCGCTCATGAAATCCAGGAATATCTATGCCGCGTCTGCGACGATGAGAATATGCGGGAAGTGATCAAGTGTGGCCACAAGGTTGTTGGAGCGCGGTGGGAGGAAGAGGCAGGACTTTGGAGGATCAAAGTTCTGGATGACCAAACTGGAGAGTCTTTGGATGATTGGTGCCATTTCTTGCTCGATGCTAGTGGCATTTTGAAGTAAGTTTTGTTTGTTTAATCCTGATCCTTCCGAGACGAGCTTCACGAGTCGTCAGCCGTGGCTGAACTAACAAGATACAGCAATTGGAAGTGGCCAGACATTCCTGGAATCCAGTCTTTCGCTGGCGATCTGGTTCACAGCGCAAACTGGCCAGAGTATTTCGATTGGGCTGGCAAGAAGGTTGCCCAGATTGGAAACGGCTCTTCTGGAGTTCAGATCCTGCCCCATTTACAGAAAGGAAAGTGTGAGAGTACTCCTTGATTGTGACTCTTAGTGTTGACATGCCATGAAAACTAGGTGCCGCACAGGTTGTGCATTTCATACAGGAGCCAACTTGGATCGTGCCTCCGAGGGTGGCATCCCTGGCTCAAGGTAGAGCTGCCGACACAATGAGCCAAATCGAGTTGAATGAGCGAGAGCAATTCACGCCATCTCAGATTGAAAAGTTCAAGGCCGACCCTGAGTTTTATTGGAAGTTCATCAAAGCCATCGAGGTCGAGGTCAACGGCAATTTCCCCATCGTGAGTTTATCCAGCCCTGGCAAGCGATCTTAGCTGACCCTTTCTGTCTTGATGTAGGTTCTGAAGGACACTGACTATGCCGCTGCTGTCACGCAAGGAGTGGCCAACTATATGTCTGCTTTGCTCGGAGATGACAAGCGCCTTTGTGATGCTCTCATTCCGAAGTTTGAACTCGGGTGCCGGCGACTTACCCCTGCAGTCGGCTACCTTGAGTGCCTCCGCGCTCCCAACGTCACCGTCGTGACCGATAGGATTGTTGAGATCGTCCCAAAGGGTCTCCGTACGCTTTCAGGGGAGCTGATTGAAGTCGATGCTATTGTTTGCGCAACCGGTTTCAACGTGTCGTTTTGCCCTCGGTTTCCCCTGATGGGACGAAACGGCAATCTGCAGGATACATGGACACGAGCACTCCCGAAAGCCTACATGTCTTGTGCAATTCCTGACATGCCAAACTATTTCAGTACGTATCCATCCCCACAGCATGCTGCGGAGGCAAACTTCAAACATCTAACCGTGCCATTAGTCTTTCTGGGACCAAATGCTCCAATCGGGCATGGCAGTGTGCTTACCATTAGTGAACACATCGCAAAGTACATCGTTCGCATCATCCGCAAGTGTCAGACCGAGGGCATCAAAGCTCTTGCGCCCACCCACTCTGCAGTTGACGAGATGGCTGAGCACATTGACAAGTTTATGCCTCGAACGGCGTGGGCCGGAAAGTGTATCTCATGGTTCAAGAATGGAAAGGTAGATGGGCCAGTCACGGCACTGCATCCGGGAAACAGGATCCATTTCTTCCACATGCTTGAGCAGTTTAGAGGGGAAGACTGGGAGTACACGTACACGCAGGGCAGGAACCGTTTCAGATATCTTGGCAACGGATTCTCAACGAAGGAGCTTGGTGACTCAGATTCGACGTGGTACCTGGATGAGCCAGATAGGTTGTGAGGGAAATTTACCGTGGATGTTGCATCTCATGTATCAAATTGCCTCCGTCTTTCACATTAACACGAAAATGAATATTACAAAAGAATATCTTGTATGAAAATTCTTATTTAAATGCTCCAACACCAAACTCTGTAAGCAGATTCAAGTCGCGATCTTCTATATTCACAGGAAATTTCATCCAGGAAAGTCATGCCAAGAGCTCCAGAACAGTCAAGCCACAATTTAGTCCCGCACGACTCAAATGGGTTTCGGTTTGTAGATGATCCGATCCTTGAGCAATCGGGGCGTGTCAGGGTCATGACTTGGCAAGACTACAACTTCCGTCTCCTTTGCAAATTCTTTGAGCAATTTCAAGCTCTCCAGCGCGCCGATGGGATCATCGTTGATCCCATCCGGCTCCTCCTTGTCAAGTACGTCGATGCCGTATGTGGCGTCTCCAGGAAGGAGATACGTCGTGTCGATTCCGTCAGGACTGACTCCAAAAACAATCAGAGACATGTGCCCGGGGACATGGCCTGGTGAGGGGACAGCAATGATCCGCCCGTCTGGTGAGATCTTGGCCGATTGCTTCCATGGACCGACAGGGCCATCGGAGAAGTCGAGAGTTCGAGGCTCGAATGGGTTCGGCCATCTGCTTGGGTTGCAGCCTTGCATGGTGGCAAAGACTGGACTATTACCGAACGCTTCCCAGTGATCCTGGCTTACATATATAGGGACGTCTGGCGCTTCAGTGACCAGGTCTAAAAGCCCACCTGCGTGGTCGCCATGGAGGTGGCTGAGCACGATCGCTTGCAGGTCTTTAGGCTCAACCCCATTGGCCTTGAGCTGCTGCATAATTCCGTCCTCTGGCCTAATTTCCGTTGTGCTGAACATGCCAATCGGGCTCCAGAAAGGCTTGAATCCTGGATCATTGACGTGGGGTGACTCGCCCGTGTCGAATAGAATAGGGCCATTGGGGTGAGAGATGAGGAAAACGCCAATTGGAAGACTGTCGGACCACTGCCGATCAATCAAGGACCGAAATCTTCGCATCGTAATGTTTCGATTCGTGATAGGTTGGCCCTTCATCGCGTGCTTGATTTTGACTGTGCCCGTGGTGAAGAATGTGAGCGTGATGGGCTGCTTGCTGTCACTCCTTGGTATCTCCATGGTTGTTTGCGAGGGTCAATGAGACGTGGCGTGATTGAGATTTCGTAAATTCTGCTTTTATTTAGATGCAAGTTTGACAATTAGCCAGGGGCACCATCATACTTTTGAACTGCCACGATTCAAGTGCCGAGCGGACTTTGAGAATAACTGTGCCGATGCCGAAGGCCGGTGGCGACTGCGGACTACCTGCAAGGCGTCCTCTCCGAGCAATCCCATTGCATGACTCGAACGTAAATTGCAGTTACTTAGTCTGTGATTGCGGAGAAGTGATTCACTATCCTAAAGTTTAGATACAACGGAGGACCAGTCCAACTCCTTGATCGAATCCTCCACGCTCTTGATATTCTTCTTTTCTACGTCCTTCAGCAGATCCCAACCTTCAACCATGTTCATTCCCAAGGCTGCCTCATCCCACAAGCCTGCGGCTTTCTGCCGTGCTATGTATTCGAAGAAAACCCACTGGCTTGCCTGCTCTTCACCCATGGCGCCCCAGAGCGCGACGTAGTCCTGGACGGTGAGCTGCACGACCTTCGTGGATCCTTCGGCGGGGGAAACCCCGCTTGCGCGGCCCCAAAGAGCGAGGTAGGACTCGAGTGTGAGATCTTCCACGTTGCATCTCACGTATGTGCCACCGGCCGGAGGTCTCTCCATGATGGCCCGAATGAAGACGCCTGAATTGATGGCATGATCCCCGACACAAGGATAGGGGGACTTGGGGTCGGTAGGGTAGAATTGAACCCATTTCTGTGCGCTTTCCTGTACATTGCTTGGTCAGCTGGCTGGTCATGTTTCTGTGTGCACGAGGAAGAGCTTACAACCCAGACCGGGCGGAAAATGGGGTACTGATGCATATTGACGGCAAAAATTGTGAATAAGGTGAAGGTCGTTTTCTCGTAGAGACTTGGAAGATGCTCCTTAATGTATAAGTTGACCCGACCTTTGCCGTCAAAGTGCGGAACAACAGCTTCGTTGTTGGTCAGGACGGACGTCGGGGGGAGCGTACTCCAAACATACGCCTGGAGAGTCTCTATCTTGGAAGCAGCTCTCGCCAAGTTCGTGCCATAGGTGAACTCACGCTCCATGGAGGCGTCTTTGCCGATCTGGAAGAAGAAGTCGTAGTAGTCCGTTACGGCGAAGATGGCGTGGGCGCCTTGGAACGCTTCCGTGAGGCTCGCCTCGTCTTTCTGGTCTGCTTGAACCATTTCCACCCCCTTCTTGACGAGCGCTTGTGCTTTTGGGCTTTCTGTATTGCGAGTCACACCACGGACACGATACTCGGGGTCGTTTAGGAAGGCATTGACAACGCCGCCACCTTGGCCCCCGGTTGCGCCAACGACAACGATAAGTTTCTTAACCATCTTGGTGTTCAACAGGGATTGGGGGACTGATTTCTCAGCGGTCAGCTTAGGAGAAGCTCGTCAGTTACTGGTATACACGCAGGTATTGGACTAGAGTGGATAGGTCCGTGTGCATTAGACGACCCTAAAGGCTGTTATAAGTATCTGCACCAACGACTCTTGTGACTTTTTTCCTCCAGGTCCTGTGTTCGTCGGCGGCGGAGCTCGGGACATTGAATTCAGATCTGCAATGGCTCTTTGGGGAGCGGTATCTTTCCCTCCTTGCCGGCCAAGTAATCTAGCGATCGGCTCTTTCGAAGAGCCGAAGCTCGGTAACTTCGGTTTCTCAGTCGGCAGCCGGTAGATCAGAGTCGTGCCTCTCATGACTTTGCATGTTTGCCGTAAGTATGCTAGAAACCTCGGCAAGAGTGGCATTGTGCGATCGAAAGCAAATAGAATCTGGGGAAACACTCACAGGCCTTCTCATGAATCCGGGGAAATGCGGGGTTCAGCCGCTTACACGGCAAGTATATCAAAGTCGTGTCATCACCTTATGCCGTAGATTATCAGAACACGACCTTTTTATTTCATACGCATGACACAAATCGTATCTTTTGTTGAGACTACCCTTAATTTGTTGTGAAATGGCTGTCCTTCAAGCGACGGATAAAAACAATCTCCCGGAAGCTCGCCACCAAGAGATAGCTGACGGAGATGCGGGAGTTCCCACCATCGCTGACCATGGGCTTGTTTCAGGTCCAATACGACACTTGAGCCCTGAAGAGAACAAGAGAGTGCTTCGTCGTATTGACCTGATTCTGATGCCGATCATGTTCATCTCCTATGGTCTCCAGTATATGGACAAGGCAATCCTAGGAGCGGCATCTCAATTCGGGGTGGTCGAGGACGTTGGCTTGTATGATGTTGTAATGGCCAATGGGAAACCACAAATTGACCTCACCAAATTTTCTTTGGCGACCCTTATATTCTACTGGGGTTTTGCCGCGGGAGGTAAGAGAGTGTTTGCCAATCCCTTCAGCTGAGTGCTCGTCTTGCTCACGTCAATGGACAGCTTTCCCAGCATCCTTCCTCTCGAGCCGGTTTCCTATCGGAATCTTCTGCGGGCTATCTGTTTTCGTATGGGGTCTTGTCACAATGGCTGCTGCGTTGGTTCACTCATATTCGGGCATGATGGCTCTACGGTAAGGTTGCTTTCGCTACCTACGATGTTAAGATAAACCCGTACTGGCTTACACGCTTTAGATTCTTCCTTGGTTTCATCGAAGCCGCTATTCCAGCAGCCTTCTCGCTCATTATTGCGATGTGGTACAAGCCGGATGAACAGCCTCTCCGATTTGCCATCTGGGTATCTGCAAGCGGCATCGGAGGGGTGCTTGGTACTGTTCTCCTCTGGGGAGTCGGCCACATCAACGGCTCACTGAGCCCCTGGAAGTATCAATTTATTGTTCTCGGAACCATAACTACAGCCTGGGGGATCCTTCTCGCTGTTGCGATGCCGAGATCTCCTGCTTCTGCTTATTTCTTGTCTGAGAAAGACAGGACTTTGGCAGTGGACAGGATCCGCGCCTGTCAAACAGCAGCAAAGGATGAGGGCTTCAAGCTTCATCAGGTCAAAGAGGCTTTTCAGGACCCCAAGACATGGGCTTACATCTTCGTCACCTTCAGCTGTCAATTGGCAAATGGTGCTGTATCGGGATTCGGTCCTATCATCATCAGTTCATTCGGATTTGGCCCGCTGCAGTCAGTTCTCATAGCAGGCTCCTTGGGAGGTACCTTGTTGCTGTCGATGGTGGCAGCCGGGTATGTCTACGATAATTTCGCAAGTATGAACTCCGCTAAACTACTCATAGGCTCATAACTTCCTTTATCCCCAATCAGAAATGCAATGTTGCGTTTGCTACTTGCTTGCCAATTATCATCGGGTGCGCTATCGTTTGGAAGGCGTCGTGGAACTCCCTTGGAGTACCCCTTTTCGGATTCCTTCTCGTCGGATTTTTCGCTACTCCCTACGTAATGATTCTTTCTCTAGTTACCGCAAATACGGCAGGGCAGACGAAGAAGGTTGTCGTAACTGGAATGGTCTGGTTTGCATATTGCGTCAGTAATGGTGTTGCTCCGCTTCTTGTTAGGTCAACTGAGCAAGCTCAGCACTACCCTTCGCTTTTTATTCCCATTCTCTCTCTACTTAGCGCCGGCCTGCTTGTTCTTATTGCACTTAGATGGTACCTAAGTGCTTGCAATAAGTCTAGGGAAGCAGACGCTCTTTCCAATGGAGGGAGCACTCAATCTCCTGATGAGACGGCGTCTTTGGATTTGACGGACAAGGAAAATCCGAACTTCCGTTATCATCTCTGAGTCAATATCAACTGCAGGACCACTCATTGTTTTTAGCACCTGGTAATCTTTTAAATGCGCTTACTACATTCTGTTTCACTATGATTTTAGGGGCTAAGAAGTATCACTATTAAAGCTATCTTCTATTAGGCCTTATTTGCGAATTGCCAGTTTGCGCTTCATAGGATCATAAACGGCGCCTTGGGGCTGTGCTGGGATGATCGGCGTGTTTAGTGCAGGTTTGAGGCTGTCGAGATCCAAATGAAAAGCTAGCTCATTTAGAAAGTTGGTAACGACATGCGTGTGCCAATGGCCGCCGCCCGTCTCGTACCAGCAAAGATGGCCACCCAGGGACGTCGTCAGGAGGACGGTATCTGGATTCTGGCGGAACTCCTCATACGGAAGAGCTTCCTTTACGGCAATCTAAGAAAAGTCAGAAGCCCGCTTTGGTGCTGATGTTGTGTGCGTGTAATCTTACGGGATCATCGGTTGCGTGGATACCGAGGAAAGGAATTCTGATCGATAGCACGGCGTCTACAGATGAGGCATCTCGATAGTACGCGTATTCGGTGGGATAACCCCAAGTTGGGCATCTTCGCACGGTCAGCATCGGTCAGACTACGATACTGGTGATAGTTCACAAACTCACTGCACTTCGCGATCGAACTCGTTGAGATATCTTATCTTTTCCGCGGTTGAGGCATCAATATTGGTGAACTTTTTAAGCTCCTTTCGATGGACATGCATGAGCGACTTCATGCAGGCTAGGGCAGACTGGTCAACACTCTCTTCAAGCGACCCTGATCTAGCAGGGACAGCATACTTACTTGCCATGTAACGGAGATAGATCTCTCTGCCAATAAGGCTGGCTTGTAAGAACTTGCTAGAGATTTCGAGATTGAAGGGGTTTGAGCAAACAACGGCTGCCTTGAGCATGCACTCTGGACCTTCCTCACCGCAGTACTATGATACAGAAATCAGCTTGCTTCACATCCTTTCCCATTCATTGGCAGCTTACATTTGTAAGTATGTTGGCACCTAGTGAGAATCCTAGTCCAAAAAGAGGTCTATTTGGGAACGTCTGCCTCAGCCATGCGACTGTCTGCCTGACATCCCATGTAGAGCGCGCATTGTACAGCATGCCGCTCGTAATCTTGCTCCCTGCGCAGCCTCTGGAGTTGATTACACAAATCTCCCATAAACCTTCCTTTATTAGAGGGGCAATAGTATGGCGCAAGTATGTTTCGTGTGAGCCTCCCGACAGTCCATGCAAAACGACAAGCATTGGCTTTTTATCGAGTGAACCTAAGCTCTCAAGCTGTTCATTGCCGAAGTATCCCGTACGATGTGGGAGATCCGGATCCGGATCGTTGAAGGGTTCGACAACGAAATCCACCGCGAAGGATCCTTGATACAGTTGGTGGTCAGCATTGAAGACCTTCCGCCGGTAGTACACTGGCGGGCCGTGTGCTTCCATTGCCGCCCATATCGTCTGCATATGACCATTGAATAGCAGGGGACTGAGCTGACACGGCGGTGTGGCCTCCTCAACGATCTTTAGAAGATCCGTTTTCTGGCCATCCTTGTCTGTCACAACTCTAGGTGATGGTGCGTGTGTGAACTCGATCGTGGCGCGGCCTAACCACTCCATTTTGGCGCTACAAGATAGCGAAAAAGGTGTCCTAGGGATAGCCGGGCCTGGAAAATAGGAGGGTATGCTAGGAACAATATCTCATAACCGGTGCCAGTGGCTGTGAAGCTGACATGGGATTAACTTGAACCAGCATCAAAAGTCACCTATGGTTTGCGGGAGTTTATACTAAGCCGTCGGGAACTACGGAAGCTCTCAGGCTCGAAAATCTGTGGACGGCCCGGATGATCTGTCCAGGTCTACTTTGGTTGCATCAGATAGTAACGTAGATGGCCGGCAACCGTGACAACGCTTAACACCTTAGCACTGAGAGATTATGACGTGCCTCTTTGATAATGCGATCTTTGACATTGGCTAGACTCACGGGTGCTTTCGGATACGAAGTGCTAATGTATTACCAAGCCGGAATCGCTTCTTCTTACCCTTAACCAGGACTTATCTTTATTGCGCCCACCCTAGCCAACTGCGATGTAACCCTCCAAGAGATGTCTGCATTGACCCCACCACAGGGGTACGAGCAAGAGTATCATGGTCGAATTCGGAGGTAGTATGAGCTCAAGGCCGAGTCATTTCCTGTTGGAAAGCCGTCATTGCGCCCTTTGTCATATTCATCCACCGCTTTCCCAAGTCCACACGTTGTGTCAGAGGGTTTCCGGGTTCACGTAACCATCTTCGGTGCGTTTATTTGGCTCTCTTTGTCTGTGTGAAAGTTCAACTCCCCAGCAAACAAAGACGCGATGATGTTATTCACTACTTTGTTTGCAATCACAATTATCCACCCAACCATAAGTCTGCACGGCGGACTATTATTCTCCTATGTTTCTCTATTTGCGGCGTTAGGCATATTATGCCTTGCCATCGCAAAGCCTCCACGAGATGAGGTACCCCTTTTTAGACCCGCGGGGTCATGGGTATCCTTCTACACAGCCAAGGTATGCTTGGCTCACTCCCTTGAAACAATGTGATGCGAGGTACATTCCTGAACCTAATCTACAAGAGCCCAGCGACGATTCGTAACCTCAAGCCGTGAGCTTCTTTCAGAGGCTAGGAAGACATTCCCAGACCGAATCTTCCGTATCATGACAGATTTGGGCGAAGTGATGTTTCTCCCTAATCAATTTGCAGAGGAAATCAAAAACGACCACGGGTTTAGCTTCACGACTGCGTTCGAAAAAGTTTGTGACAGTCCAGACCGCGGACACTGGTCGCTTCAGGTCGCTAATGCGCAGCTTGTGTTCAGGATTTTCATGCCGGGATCCCTGGTTTTGAGACTGCCGAGCTTGGCGGCCTTGAGAACGGGCTCTTACAGCTAATTGCACGGAAGCAATTGACGCGAAACTTAGGCAAGTCTCATACCGTTCCAAGTGCAATAGGTCAACTAGATAGTAGGAGGACTGCCTAAATGCCTTAGAGCTAACATTCAATCAAATACAGGAGAGTTTAGTATACCTCTGTCCGATGAGACGGCCAATACTTTAGCCATCAACTTCGAATCAGCCGGAGGTAAGACCCGTGAACCAACGCATTGAATTCAGGCTGCTCACACAAGCTGCCCAAGTGTGGACTGAAGTCGTAGCCAGAGACCGAGTGCTCGATATTGTGGCCCGCGTGTCGTCCCGCATCTACCTTGGCGATGACGTATGCCGCAATGCGCGATGGCTAGCAATCACCAAACTCTACACAACTCACTTCTTCACTGCGGCTACCAAGTTGCGCATGTATCCACACATCGTCCGTCATCTGGTCCACTGGTTTATACCTGAGTGCAAACTTCTCCGCTCGCAGTTCAACGACGCTCAGAAGATTCTACAGCCCATCATAAACTATCGCAGAGACCTACGCCGTGCCGCTCTAGCTACTGGCGAGCCAGTCCCTGAGTTTGGCGACGCTCTGGGCTGGGTTGAGCGAGAAGCCACCGCCAAGTCCGTCGACTGCAACCCCTCGATTTTCCAGCTTCTGCTATCGACAGTGTCGATCAATACTACAGCCGATCTTCTCGAACAATGCATGCTTTCCATCGCCCAACATCCAGAGATTATCAACCCTCTCAGAGAGGAGATCCGCGATGTCCTACGTCACAGCGGTTGGTCCAAATCTTCGCTATCCGACATGAAACTTTTAGATAGCGTCATCAAAGAGTCTCAACGTTTCAAGCCAACTAGTATCGGTGAGTAGAGTTTCACAAAAGAGGCGAGTCACCGGCACGAGACTGACCTCTACCTTTACCAAAGCGGCCATGCGACGACGCGTTGAAGAAGACGTTACGCTCTCAAATGGAGTTACTCTGAAGAGAGGCACGCGAGTCTACGTGGATGCTTCTCGAATGTGGGATCCCAGTCTGCACCATCACCCAGAGCAGTGGGATGGATATCGCTTTCTGAGGTTGCGCTCCATCCCCGGTAGGGAGAGGATGGCCCAGCTGGCGAGCACCAGTCCAGACCATCTCGCTTTCGGACATGGGGAACATGCTTGCCCAGGACGATTCTTGGCAATTAGCGTTATCAAGATTGTCCTCTGTCACCTGGTACTTAAGTATGATTGGATGCTGGCACCAGGCACAGACGTCAAGCCTGTTACAAATGGTATACTTGCCATTGCGAGCCCGACGGCTAGGTTGCTTATCCGACGACGTAGAGGAACGGCGGGGGTTCCCGGTGTGATTGAATAAAGGATGAAGGATGGGGAGGTGGGGGAACTCTCTGCGAATCACGGACGCAATGGAAACAGGTTCCTAGATCTTTGCCCTCCAGACAATAGTACGTCTATAGTTACGCACATTTATGCGTAATAAACCTGTTTTTCATGCGCTTACAAAGTAGTGACTCACAAGGTAGTGAGCAGAGAGCTGGATATGTCGTCTGCCCGATATGGCCCGAGGGCATATGAATGTCACTCGGGCTTCTGTCGAAGCCCGGACAAGCAGAAGATGGCCTGATTCCTTCTGCGTGACCTACAGGCAGCTCAGTTTACTCCTTATCTAATGGCGGGTGGGTTGGGGTCTAGAACGCCGCGGCAGATTGCAGCGTTGGCCTATGCATGAAGCACACCATTGTCTCACCCCGGCCCGAAACCAAGAGTTGCGTTCAGGGATAGTATAGACCTGCGCGAATAACCTAAACCCCTATACCTTGTTCACCAGTTCCGCTGACCCGGGGCCAGAGTGAGTACTACGGTGCCTATAGCTATTCCTGGAAAGTGACATTGGGGGCAAATCAAAGAAATTGCCTCATCCTATCGTATTCACTAACGCTCTCGCGAAGTTTCTAGACGTCTGGCAATCTCGATGCGCCCGGAACACGAGAAATTTCGTCAAGGCGAGCCAGCCAATGAGAAACCACGCGGAAGTAATCGTGATCGTTGGATTGCAAGTGCAGGCTTCTCTTCTCACAACAAGAGCACCTGGACGATCATTGGGTGTAGTTCCTCTTTTGGCGTGCTGGAATTCGGAGACTAGGGGAAACTAACGACTACGAAAAAGAGTTGTAGTATAACCTTAAAAACAATGCGAAGATGCCAGACCCGATATCTTAACACAATGAATAGAACCAACGACTACAAGCAGAGATAAGGGGAAACCGAAATAACTTCATGTACGAGACTATTTGATGCAGATTGACTAACTACTTAAGTATCATGGCTAGAGACGTAGTCTGGAGCTCGTATTGGCAGTAAGGAGTGGCACCAGCATTCCTCACCACGATTTCCCAAGAGACACAGTCTGCCCAGCATAAGGGGCCTCCTAAACAGAGGTTGCCTCAGGGCTGGGACGCCTTGGAATAAGGATTGTCTTCCAATGGCCGGTTGAGAATTGCATGGTGATGTACTGTCTGAAGTCAATATCTTGGCCCGAGACCTCGACAACATCGAACCTCGACAAGAGGTTAGCCGCAATCATCCTCATCTCGGCCCAGGCAAAACTAGAGTCAAAGTCAGCTCACGAAACTCCTCTCTTCATTCGTAGATCGATACGTACTTGATTCCGATGCAGGAATGCTTGCCAGCGGAGAACGGATAATACGCATCTAAACTGTATCGACGTTAGTTTCATAGAATGGTTGTTCTACGGGTCTGCCGTACTCAGCTGGAGGTGCCTCTCCTCTCTCCCCGTCGGGGAGGAAACGCTCGGGCCAGAAGCGTAGAGCCTGTGGAAAGTACTGCTCATTGCGGTGAAGGTCTCGGTAGGACGCCGAGACCACAGTATGAGGAGGGAGGTCGTATCCCACCAGCTTGACCCACTGGTCCCCGGTACGGCGACCCATTTCAGAGGCTATGGGGTGTAGACGGAGAGTCTCTTTGATGCAGGCCTCGAGGTACTTGAACTGTGGCTCGTTCCTGACGGACTTTGAAGTGACGATGTCGTCGTTCATGTCCAAGACAGGCAGTGTTTCTAGAAGTCGGGCTCGCACGCCTGGGTTGCGCGCGAGCTCAAGAAACAGGCAAGCCGTTGTGCCAGAGGTGGTCTCAGAGCCCGCAAGGAGGACCTCTGACATCTGGTCAACAATGTCGCGCGTGTTCATGGTGGTGAGTGTGTCGGGCTTCTGGCCCTCGTCCACGAGATGCTGAAGCAAATCGGGTCGAGCGAAGTCGGCGCTCTTATGGCGCTTCTGGACGACGGCATCGATGGCCTGCGCCATAGCTGTTAGTCCTTCCTAAACATTTATAACAGGCGTTTGACTGGGGGAGGTCTTACCACGATCATCTCTTTGGGCCAGTCAAACTTGACATCCAACCCCATGGCCCTGAGGAATCTCTTGATATAGACTGTCTACAGATGAATGTCTTAGCCAATCGAATCGGTAGGGTCCGGTCGATGAATGCCATACCTGGTACCTCTTACTAAGTCCATCGAAAATGGACCTAGGAATCGACTTCCAAACCTTCTCATCAACGCCATCTTCAATCTCACCGTCTGGATTCGTTTGTCCAAACCCTCTACCAAAAGAACATTCACCCATGCTATGAATCAAGTGTCAGCATTATGTGGACCTCAGGTTAGGAGCTATGCCTCACATGTCGAGAGCAACATTATGAAGATCGTCCATCAAGTCGACCTCATAACCGCTGTGGGCCGGGTCAACAAGGCTGACATTGGCCCGGTACTTATCAAGCAAGCTCCTAATCGTCTTAGCAAAGAACACGTCTAAATTATCGACGTAGGAGACTGTGAAAGCAGGAGATAGAAAGCGCTTGAGCCTTTTGTGTGGCATGGGCCGACTGTAGAAGGACCAAGGCCGTCCGTCAGTTTTGTTTTATATAGTCAAGATGGGGACATAGAAGCATTCAACACACATTTCACCAAAGAGGCCAGGACTATGTCTATCCCGAGAGATTTCGGCGTACATGGCCACTTTAGGTAGATCGACCTTGAGCAAGATCTGTTTCATGGCCTCTTTGTCAGAGATCCAGACCTGGCGAGGCCCAAGGCGAACAATAGGTCCGTAAGCTTTGTGGCTCTGCTCCACAAGCTTCCAGATCTTGCCGGTAGCAAAACCATACCGCAAGTGTATGGTGGTGAAAGGGCTATACCACGGCCCCGGGATGTGACGCAGAGGGGATTTAAGGGCTCGGAAAACCCCGTACAGGTACTGAAGGATCAAAACCGAGACCAGAGTCACACTGAGAATGGCAAGGACCCTAGTGACCTGCGAAAGAGGAATGTTGATTTCCATAATGGAACGAGAGTAGACGGTGACTTGAATATAGTTGGATGAGAATAGAGCTGGATGGGGTGGAGGAATTTGAGTTGTCTGTTCTCCGGGGAGGAAAGCGTGCAGGTAATGGCCTTACTTATAGGCTGCCATGAGACAGCCTATTCCCTTTGCGAGAATAGATATCCTGTTTCCTAATGTAACTGTCTTATCTGGGTAGTACTCCCCTATTACCCCTTTTATTATTTACTATTTGTAATCTGGCTTTGCAGCTGCATCATTCGACTATGACGCATTAACAGGATGTCATCGCTGCGGGTAACTCTCGTTACGGGTAACTTCTCGTTCTATATGAAGCGTGATTGTTCCTAGGATCGAGACGGACTATCGTTGCTTCGACAGACAAAACTCTAACTAGAAACGAGTACCATCATCTTTGCCAGTACGACCAGAAGCATTAAAGAAATGTCCCTTAACGAAAAGCCCCCTAGCGTTGATTCTCGCCATGAGGAGGTCTGTTGCTCTCGTAGACATTTGGGGCCACTCCTCGCCTGCAGCTCCCACGCAGAATGGTGCTAACATATTCTCGCGGTTTAGGTGCCCGACATCAAAGTCCTTCGGAATAGTATCCCAACACACTGCTTTGAGCCCTCCACATCGAAGTCTCTTGCCTATCTAGTCCGCGATTTTGCTATGGCTATTGCTCTTCTCGTGGCCGCTGCGCGTTTGATACCAACCATTCCCTCTCCTATCATCCGCGCGGCCACTTGGGTATTGTACGGATTCACTCAAGGCCTGGTTGGAACAGGGCTCTGGATCCTCGCCCATGAGGCCGGACACGGTGCGTTCTCAAAACATTCTCGCCTCAACGATTCAGTGGGCTGGGTCACCCACTCGGTTTTGCTGGTGCCGTACTTCTCGTGGAAGTTCTCGCACCACCGACATCATCTGTTCACTGGCCATTTGGATAAAGATATGGCCTTCGTACCAGAGATCCGAGACAGTCACTCCCAAAATGCTTATGTGTCGGTCATAGGCTCTGACCTGCTCGAAGATATCCCAATCGTGCAGTTTGTCCGCCTTATTGTCCACCAGTTAATCGGGTGGCCGCTCTACCTGTTCTTCAACACGTCCGCTGGGAAGGGCAGCCTGCAACGGCCCACAAGTAACGCATTCCGTAAAAGCCATTTCGACCCTTACAGTGCGGTTTTCCGCCAGAGTGAGGCCATCTATGTGGTCTACTCTGACATAGGAGTTGGGCTTATGCTTGCGATCCTGTACTGGTCATGGGCAAAAGTGGGTTTCCTCACCCTGATGTTACTGTATGGTCAGCCATATCTTTGGGTCCATCATTGGTTGAGTAGGTTCCCGCATGAGCGGCCCCATCTCACATGGACAGCTGGTGCTAACAAGTGACAAGTCGCCATAACATATCTGCACCACACGCACCTGGAGGTTCCCCATTTTAGAGCCGACGGCTGGACCTTTGTCAAGGGGGCTTTGGCAACCGTTGATAGAGATTTCGGCTTCATTGGACGCCATCTCTTTCATGGCATCATTGAATACCATGTAGTCCACCACCTTTTCCCGTAAGTCTACCACAGCTCCAGAGCACGCAACGCGCGATTGTCCCCTAACCTGCTTAGTCGCATCCCGTTCTACCACTGCGAAGAAGCAACTGAGGCAATCATGCCCTTGCTTGGGCGACTCTACCGGCGAGACAACTCCCCCTTCCTCTGGCAACTCTGGACAACATTCAACTCATGCAAGTTTGTGGAGGATGACGGGGAGGAACCCGGAGTGGCAAAGTGGGCCAGAGAGGGGTGAAAGTTGCTAACACTCATACGTATGTTAGTTAAGGTGCAATGGGCCTGGCGAGAGGTTGTTGACGAGGGATATGGCGAAACGCTCGCCATTAGTGTGCAAGATGGGCAAAGAGGATCCGAAACCTAAGCGAGAATAGAGTGGGACCTTGAAGAAAGGGAATTTAAGAACTTGGAATCAAGGAAGTCCCTACGCCATCAGACTGGGGTTTGATTCGACTGTCATGTTCCGTTCTGCCGGCGTATCGCGCTCGACCCTGTATTACCTCTGCGAAGCCTGAAATAAATAAGTCCCTGGACAAAAGGAAATTCTTACTACTAGCTTTGTCAGGTTGACCCTGTATGTCGCCACACAACTCCTGCTTGCTGAGGCATAATATGATAAGTAACTGTCTTCATATTAGTTTTACACCCTGCTTCTGAGGGTGTTGTCCTCTAATAGCACTCGTATAGGTGTGCGCCTTGAGCTATAATCACACAGTTTGGTAGTTTCATTCCGACGTTGCAAGTTTTAGCTAGGGTTGCCTACTTCCTCTCGAGCTCATAACTATGATACTATGATGATTAAGTCGCTAGGCAAAGAGAAATCCTCATACCAGCTTTCTCAGATTGACCCAATATATCGTCACAAAGCCTACATAAGTAAGTTGATAGTACTCAACTATCGTTCAGATGGCAGGGTTTCCACAACTTCGAAGACCTTGAGGGCGGGGCACCAGCTACGGTAGTTGCTTCAGAGTGACATCCAGGGGTCGGAATACCGGGTGGTTGTCCGCAAGCTACTGCAAGAGTGACAGGCGTGCGGGGCGGCCCGACCCTGGTCAAACATCGCAGCGGTCACATCGAGGAGCTGGACCGCCGCACAGTTGCCGGGGCTAATGCAACCTGTCGGTTGAATCCGTGACGTCGACGGACTCCGACCGAGTGCAAGGGTAACGAGTCAGCTCGGGGTGACTGTGTCTCCGGCCCCAGACCTGGGATTGGTGGCGAAGCCAACTCGACCTTTGGGTTACATTCCATGGTCAAGATAAGGTCCCCTTACCGGCCTCCCCAGCAGCGGAGTGTGGGGGACAAGTAGACCGCTGGGTAGATGAACCCACCCCCAAGCATATCTAGACCCCAAGCATATCCAGATCGGTGCGGCCGGCGGAAAGGAAATCAGGATGCCTCCTGTGGATGCAGTAACACCGGAGAATCTTCCCTTATCTGGCCGGGTCATATGTGGCAACGTTCGATGTAACATTGCCCATGGGCCTCTTTTGTGCGTATGCCGGATTGTGCACCCTCCTGAGATCGTCTGCTCGGCACATCTGGACACTATCTTGCCCACAATTGCCTACTCTCCTATTCCACGTGGCCGCATTGTGCAGATTGACTGGTCACTTTTTGCTCGCTTCTGGCTCGGCAGCGACAAGGAACTACCAGGTCGGTTGGCAGGTTTCGGTTGGACAGGGGCTATGACATGCATACAGCATATAATACACCTCGCTTACCAGTTAACTGAGGTAGAGCCTATTAAACCCCAGACGAATGAATGCATATAAAGACCCCCACGCACAACTTCCTTGTTACAAAATTTGCTAGGAAGAATTCTTAGACTTCCCTCGGTCCATAGAGGCGCATCACATGATTTCGACGGACGGAGGCCGAGAAATGGGCTTTTTATGGTAATATGTCTACTCAAGGTATAAGCCATACGGCTACTTCGGGAAATCCAGGAATGCTCTCTCGGCGAGCTTTGGCTGGAGCAATCGTTTCGAGATTGCAACATACACCAGGGTACACTTGGCTCACGGCGACACCATTAGCAACAATGCCGAGGTTGCACTCAAGAATCAGATAAGCGTAGTCTTGGAGCCAAGCAGACTCATTATTTCGCGGTCTGGAGAGCTACAACAACATTTAGTGGCACCTTTAGTGCGTCAAGCATGGAGAGAAGCACTTGGGTATTGTCCTTATCACGCATGGGAAGAGCTTCAACGTAGCTTATCAAAAATGTAGTGCTAAAGCCAATGGGATTGCCGCCAACTAATTACAAAAGATTTCGTGGACGGGTGATTCGGCCCATTACATGCTGTACCCTCAAGACACCCTCGTCTCCTGCCTCCTTTGCGGCCTCATAGGCCAGACGGTAAACATGTATCGCCTCAGAAAACAATGGTCGGCGATCGTTCCACCCCGTGACTGTCCTCAGCTTGGTTGAATCCACCCATTGAGGGAAATTGACCAACATTGGCATCCATAGTACCGCATCCCGTCCCTTTGGGTCGACATATTCAGGGTCGCCTTGAATATTGTACTCGGTAATCAGTGCTCTACTGATTTCGTCCACCGTTTCGTACCGGTATGAGGAGATATTGAAGACCTGACCGCGCACCTCGTCCACTCGAGGGTGCGATGCAATGGCAACATAGGCGTCGCCGCAGTCGTCAACATGTAACGCGTGTATAATATGATTTGGCGGAGCCTCCATGATGAGCCGCCCCCCTTCATCAGCTATCTGCTCAGCGACGGCGAAGAAGTTCTGGTAATAAGTCGACCCCCTCCCGAAGACGTTAGTAGGTCGTACCAAAACAGCCCCAAAAAGGTCTGTATGGTCGAATATCTTCACCGAAAACTTCGTTCTAGCAGCCACGACAGGCGGCGGTCTGAGCGGCGTCTCTTCGGTATGCGGAGGGGGCCCAGGCTCGCCGTCTACATGTGGACCTATCCCGTAGTCTTTGCACCCCGAGGTGAAGATGACAATCGGCTGCCTCCCAGCGGCGGTACTGGAAGCACCCAGAAGCCGAAGCAGGTGAATGGTGTTTTCGAAGTGAACCCCGTAGTCCTTCAGTGATTCGGTCGTGGATACGATGGCGTCGAGGCGTGCAGGCAGAGCTTTTTGAATACTCCTGTGGGTCTCTCTAGAATCAATGATCCCAACTACAGGGATGATTTCTTCCGCCGCGAGCTTCTGCTCGGACAGAGGAGATCTGACGAGGCCATACGTAATCCATCCAGCGCGGACGAAGGCTCGCGCGACGGCATTGCCGATGTAGCCGTTGGCACCAGTAACCAAAACAGTATGAGTCGTCATAGTCGGTGGTCCAGTCGGGGCTTCGAGGGAAAGTTTGTAATGGGAATGAAGAGAGTGTGTGATCACTTGTAATTGTTGACCGCCAGGGGCACTGCCTGAATTTATAGACGTCCACGCCCAAGTCCGAGCCGCGGTCGGATAACTCCGAGATTGTAACATCCGGGAAGTTTAACCAAACAGGGAACTTCCACAGCTTCCTCCATCGAACTTGATTGTGGCAGGCCACCTTGAAGGGCAATTTCTCCAACTTTACAGCATCCTATCTGCAGCAACGAAAGCCTGGTCTGTTACTTGAAGGCCGTCACTGGTATTTCGTGATACCTGGTATGGTCGCTGTTTGCTGTTGGTTACTATGTCATCCTGTCCGATCGGTGTTCTATTTCTTCGTCTCCGAGGCGAGTTGGATCGCCATCCGCACCGCCTTATTTTGCGCACGCTGCGGCGTTCTTGGGTCCAGCATTGATTTAGGCTAAGACGCGGAGGCAACCAGCTGTGTGGGGGTTGGTGAGGTATTTTAGAAGCCGAGGTCCCGCGTTGAATCCAGGCTTTCTCTCTCAAGATCCTCTTGTCCAGCGTTTCAGAAGCTTGACGACGAAGATCTCTTGTTTATTCGAAAAAATGCCAACGTCTCGTCAGGCTGTCGCTAAGCTCTATGGTAAGATCGCTGATTATGAGAATACTCGATTAGCGACCCATCCAATGGAGCGCGAGCTCACTCTGCGTGCTATTCGTGAAGCTCTAGCTACCTCCGAAACTACACATGCTGAGCCAAGGCGTATTGCAGACATAGGAGGTGGCCCAGGGAAGATAGCCTTTGCATTTGCTGATCAGGGTTATCATGTCGATCTCATCGATCTCAGTCCGGACCTAATCCATCTTGCGGAAGTTGAGCAGGATCGGCGCGCCGCAAGTGCTGAGAACCCAACACTTCTTTCGAGCATTGGTGTAGGCGACGCTTTGGACAATATTCCTCTAACGGATGGCTCATACGACGCCGTTCTTCTCCTGGGGCCTCTCTATCATCTCCTGGAAGAGACTGAGCGGAAACAGGCGGTCAAGAACGTTCTCAGGCTTGCAAAGCCTCAGGGAGGGCTCATCTTTTGCGCGTTCGTCAGCAAGGAAGCTCACCTTAGGGATCTCGCAATGCGTGACCCCGCGAGGCTTGTCAAACAGAAAGATTTTTATGTTACCTACGTACGTTTGTATCGATGATCTTTCATCTTAACGACAAGCATGCTGCGCTGCTTTTGAAGCACATATTAACTCCCCTTTCCTCCTATGACTAGCTCACCGACGGCCGTTATGAAAGGCTGAACGAGATTCTCGAAGCACAAGTACAATCCTTCCACACGGACAGTGGCAGCATACGTCGGTTCTTTCAGCGTCACTTTGCTGACGTAGCAGAGCTTGTAAGTCTGCGGTCTACGGAGGGGATTCTCGGTGGTGGGCTCGACGCCAAGCTCGTTGATGCCGACAGTGAAGTCGTTCAGGTATGGGCAGACTTACTGTTTGAACAGTACTCCGAGAAAGAAGAGTACCTAGGATGTGCAGACCATCTACTTGCCGTCCTGCGCAAGTGAAGGGGCTGCATTTTAGTCAACGAGATGTTCTGGAAAACATTCCATGTAATGTCCGTCATCATGGCAAGCCTACAGGTTGTGTGAAGATTCGTATTTAAGAGAAGCACAACTGCTACTAAGGATGTACTCTGGACACCAGACGTAGCGCAAAGAGGTTGAAAAAGGGCGGAGGAAAAATCACCTAATAGGGAACTTCCACAGCCTTTTACACGACCCCCAAGAGCCTCACATCCTTCATCCGCTTGTTCTCGCCTAACTCGACTGCTATAAGTGTATATTACTCCCTTGACTCACTTTACCGCAATGCAAGCGGGACTAATTATCTTACATATTATCTCAAACCACCCACCCCCGCCGTCAATGGTGTCGCTTTTGGCGCTTGTTTCCATTCTCACGTTTGAACTCCCCAGAGTATAGCTTGAAAAAGTTGCTAGGCTCCGTCGCATGTTCACCTGTAACATCATGGAATGCCGTGGTGCTGATGTAGTTTGTCTTGCCCTCTCGGACCAGACTGTAATATTCCAGGATGTACTGTTGCTCCGAGTCATCACTCTCGGATTGTCTCTTGAGGACCCTCTTAGCCTCCGCTCTGCGTAGTTTGAATTTCTGGTTAGCGCTCGAAACCATTAAATAAGTTAAAGAAAAAATTCTTTGCAAATTGCGTACTCTGAAATGTCTTCGAATTCCAGTTCACTTCCCAGAGCCTGGCTGGCAGCTTCCGCAAGTTCCTTTCCTGCGCAGAGCATTGGCCCTATAAGAGACAGTCATTAACAGATCTTTGAATCTTTATATCGCCGATTTTCTCACCAGTGACGACCATCATTTGCCCACGGTGTCGATCATCGAAGCCGTGTTCGCCTTTGCCGCTCAGCACCTGAGCTGCGACGAATGCAACATCCTGAGTAGAGTCCAAGTTAACGCCTTATAAATCACCGGCAATATCGCTCTAGACTAAACTTACACCCAAAGCCACTGGTGCGAATTTGTGATTTTTGCCAATTGGCAACGGAAGAACACCCTCCGATTTTGCCTGCGGGGCGTATAGCAAGAGGTTCTCAGCGTAGAAACCAGCACTAGATATCCAAAATGCATTAGTTTGAGGTGTAAAGAAGTATAGAAAGCACTGGCTCCCCTTACCGGATCACGCAGGGCGAGTGTCCAAGCTCGGTAGACGCGTCCCCTTTGCTGGCCAGCGCCAAGTTTTCCAGCTCAATGAACTCACGTAGATGCGGTTGCGTTTCGGATCTGCGTAGTCGCAACCCACGGAACTAACGAGGAGAAGATTGGAGATCCCCGATTTCTTTGCCGCGGCGATGAGCTCGACCGAGATGTTATGCTTGTCCTTGTGAGCTGGGGGGATAAGACAGATGGTGTCGCATCCGGTGTCCTGCAGCGTCTTCCTCATGGCTTTCTCGCGACCGGGGGAGTGTTTTATGACCTTGGCGCCTCGCTTACCAAGCTCTTTAGCTTTGCTGGACGTTGGATCCAAGGCTAGGGCAGTGAGTGAGTCGATTTTCGTAGAGAAAGGCTCACTGAGGAGGAGGTCGGCGATGGCAAAGCCAGTATTGCCATCGGCAGCTGAAATGCACACATTGCGAGGCATGTTTTCTCCTTCCCGTAAGGCGGATTTCTTATTCGATGTACCTAAGAAAGAGTTATGGTATCATTAATAAGAAATGTAGGTTGGATAGTTTAGCGCAATGGGAGACTACACTGATGGATGAATTTACATACTATGAGGATGCAAGTGACAGTACTATATAATACTCTGTGATTGAGCTACAACTTTCCGTTGCAAAAACCTACTGCTTTCCCCGGAGGCGTATTTCCAGAGTTTCAGAGTAATGATTCATTGGAAGATGTACCCGAATTTGTATGAGAGTCCTGTGACATAACCTCTGTTCTGTATGGCGTTCGTGTGACGTAACCTTACTTTAGCCTCACGAGTAAGGTTTCCTTCGTTACTTCTTTTCCAGGGGCCTTGCGCATTTGTCTGTCGCAGACGTTTCAAGGAGTAACGTCGGTTTTAATAATTAAAAGTATTCTACTAGATTAAATAACGCGAGTTGCTGCTTCGTCGGGGAGCTGCATCAATTCTACGCTCCTCCAGTAATCGTGACGCTGTATCTGCGTTCTGAAATATAGTGATGGAAAGACTTCAAAAAGAAAGTGAAGGAGATCCGAAGATGCGCGATCGACGATGCAGGACTCTGGTCACGTCATAGCATGTGCTGGAGCGATTGGCCCTTCAATCTGGTCAAATCAATGCGATCGCACCACAGGCAAGTCGACGCGGATTGGAGACTTGCCTCTCAGGGTTCGGAGATCATAGATCCAGGTGACGGTCAAATGAGCCGTTCGAGTCGTCGCGGGCATGAAAGGGTGCCGTGATGACCAACCGGAGCTGGTCTGACCAGCCCAGCCAGAAATTCGATCTCGATTGGTATCTTGTGATGTGTACGGCTCAAGCATTGCTGCTGTCGCAGATGAGGTCACACGCTCTTCGTATGGGGCTGCCATGGCGCGGGCGGGGAGAAGAAGCAGCGGTTTATCTTCCTTTCAGTCTACCTAACCCGCACCTCTAGCCAGATACCGGATCTCGATCGAAAACCACCTCAGCATCAGTCGCGCAGAAAGCTCTCTTCAAATGGATAATGGGTTAGTAGCTCATAGCCTGCCTCAGTCACAAGCAGTTGATTCTCAAGTTTGATGCCATCCTTGCCCCCGACTTCACCAACATAGGCTTCGACACACATTACCATACCCGCTTGAAGCTCTCCTTCGTAGCCGTAAGAATCCAAATCCTCGGGATAGCGGATGCTGGGGTACTCATCGCACAGCCCTACACCATGGAACATGACGCCATAGCGCTGAGCGCGACAGCTTTCAGGGAGACGGTGGCCGTTACGCGTCAAATCAGTAAAGCGCACGCCGGGCTTGATCATCTCGATGTTCGTCGTGATGTGCTCGTGGGCGATGCGATACAGGCGCTTCTGCTCAGCCGTAGGCTCGAGGCCGCCGCAGATCCAGCTCCGCGACATGTCGACACACATGCCATATACGCCGATGAGGTCGGTGTCGAACGACAGCAGGTCTCCATCTCGGAGTACTCGCGGCCCAGATTCCTGATACCAAGGGTTTGTGCGCGGGCCAGAGTTGAGAATACGAGTCTCGATCCATTCACCGCCGCGGCGAATGTTTCCCGAGTGCAGAGCAGCCCAGACATCGTTCTCCGTGGCACCAGCGCGCATGGCCTGTCGCATCTCGCCGACCGCGGCTTCGCAGGAGGCAACCGCACATTTTATTGCGCGGATCTCATCGGGGCCCTTGATCATCCGTGCATGTTCCATGACAGCCTGCCCATCAGACACGGCCACTCCGAGCGCATCGAGCGCACGCAGGCCGGCGATCTCAATACGATCCACGGCCAGCCGGCGGTTGATGCCAGAGTGCTTTCGGAGCAGCTCATCCACTTCTCTGCCGAAACGCGCGGCATGTTCACCAGAGCGATCCCCCGTTTCGAAGTAGAAGAATGTAGCACCGGTGCGCCGTTCACTAATCAGCGGCAGATGCGCGGAGAGATGGCCGCAGTTATGGAAATCCCACAGCACAATGTAGCCACTGGGTGCAATAAAGCAGGCGCGCGCAGGATTATGCGTGGTCCACAACTGCATATTGGTGGTGTCGGTGGCATAGCGAATGTTCAGTGGATCGCACAGCAGAATCCCGCCCAGGTCTTGATCCCTCAGCTGATCGCGAATCCGTTGCAGGCGATGCTCACGCATAGTCGGTAGATGTGGCGGCTGCAAGCCGAGATGCTGCCATTCGGCGAAGGCCAGTGGTGTTGGTCCGATCTCGACGCGGTCATTGTCGTTGTCCGAGCCATCAGGTTTGTGCGGGTGGGCGGGGTTGATCCGACGAGAGTTGGGAGGGATAGAGAACGGAGAGGTCAGACCGACTACTTCTTCCTTCATTGTGAACAGTAGTTGCCTGTAGCCTGCAATATAGCAGGCCAACAACGCTTCATACAAGGCGAGCAAAGTGCCCGTCGCCGAAATAGGCTACAGTAAAGGGATGGAAAGATCTCTGATCCGGGCTCCTCTAGTCATGTATATCAGTAAGGAAATAGTTGAAATGCTACTTATCCAACAGAGATGTCGCAGTCTTTTCATCTCATGTGGAGGAGCTCATATGAATTTCCTAACCTGTATTAATCACGTGCGATAATCAGTACCTGGTGCGCCGCAGATCTTGTCGCTCGCCAAGTGGGTGACATTGAAATCAAGACACTCAAACATTAAGCTGATTAGTTTCAAGCCTGCAATCGGTATTATCAGATTATTGAGTACTAAAAATGCATACATAAGAGACAAACAGCATATATTATCACGTTATTTCTTAAAGTAGTCTATTTATAGCCACTCTTCCAAGGCACTGGCACTCCTTGCTGCCAAGTCTCAGTTCACTGGTTGGCTTGTCGTGCTCTTTGTCCCTTTTGTGAGCCCTGGTCTGGTGAGCCCCACATTCTACAGCCAATCAAGTGCTTCATGCTACACACAAATCTGGGTGGAGCTTGGAATTTGTGTGTAGCATGAAGCTCTTGATTGGCCCATCATCTCACAAAGTGGGGACCTTGGTCTCCCACCAAACAACGAAGATAATGGGCTTGAGAAGGGTAAAAAGATGGGAGCAGCTCATATTAATTCCCTAATCTGTACCAGTCATTAGTATATACGGCTGACCTGGGGCTGTTCTGTCTCGCGGTGAATCTGGTGAGCCGTAGGTCCTATAGCTTGCTTCTTCTTTACGGACTTAGGCACTGGCACTAATTCCTACAGAGTCTCCCGTATCTCTGCTCCCCTCCATCTCCCCGCACCTTACTACCCCTGGGCTGGCCCCATCGCAGGGGGTTCGGACAAGGTGAGCCTTGTGCATTAGACAGCCAATCAAGTGCTTCAGAATACACAAACATGGTCCGGATCGGGTTCACACGCGATTGGCCCACCATCCCACAAACAGCCCCAGCTGGTTCATGTTTACCTTGCTGGATTCAAACTAATACGGCTAATAATAAGAGCTTATTTGGGTCAATAATGCGTGTGTATTGAATCTCTTGTGGTTATGTGTTATCATATTATTCTCGTCTAATAACCTAACACTCTCTATATTCCAAATCTTAGGCTAGATGCTCGCTGAAAAAGATGGGGGCGGGGAAGGTGAGGGGAGTGGGAAAGGGGAGTGGGAAAGGGGAGGAGGAAAGGGGAGGGGGGAAGGGGAAGGGAGAAAGGGGAAGGGAGAAAGGGGAAGGGAGAAAGGGGAAGGGAGAAAAGGGAAGGGGGAAGGGGGGCATGAGGAATATCTAATCAATAAAACTCTCATCATCACCCGGGAAGGCACCAGGTAACAGCTGCGTGACGTCTCTGGCTCGGGCTGGTGTCTCTGCGACTACGAACTGCTGCTGCGCCGCTCGAGTGGCAGGCCTTGTGGCTCGGGCTGGTGTCTCTAAGGCCACGAACTGCCGCTGCGCCGCTCGAGTGGCAGGCCTTGTAGCTCGCGCACCAATTCCCACCAGGTCTCTCGGTGGCCGGCCTCCTCTCTGCTCCCGCCCACCAGCCCGCATCTCAGTACCGGCCGCTGGTCCCGCTGGGCCTTGCAGTCCCATTTCAGGACCCGGTCTTGTTCCATGCGCACCAACAGCCCGATGAGGTGTAATCCGGCCCTCTCCACCAAAGACCTGGTCCAGTATATCGCCGCCGACGCTCTCCGGTGAGGGTCGATTTCCGCCATGGCTCGTATATCCCGAAGCCGTTCTGCGTTCGCCGCCTCTCGAATCGCCTTCATCCTCAATGCAGGTGCTGTGCGCCGTGACTTGCGCTGAAAGCCGCCCTCATCCAGCGCGTACGCTAGTGTGACAAAGAGTGACCAAACATCCACTTTGGTGGTCTGTGGCCCATTTCGAACATCCAGTTCGGGCGCCATGTAGAGGGACGTTCCGACGCGCGAACAAGCGTCGGTGGCGAGATTGGACAGGCCAAAGTCCGCAATCTGGTACTCGTACTTTCCTTCCCGGCCAAGGGACGAGGCCGAGTCATACAGAATGTTTTCGGGCTTCACGTCGCGGTGGATGATGCCACGGTGCGATAAATAGTCGAGTGCCTGGAGCATCTGGTGAAGTAGTGGCTTTGCCAACGGCGGGTCTTCGACGAATACCTTCCGGGAAATCAGCTGTTCAACGTTTCCGGGCTTGAGGTCCATAAAGATCAATAGCTCCTCCCCTTGCTGTCTAGAGCACAGGTATTTGATAATGTGTCTCTATCGCGCATTTACTGTTAGCTGTCATGCACAGTCAAGGCAACGATACCCTTTGCCATTTCTGGGTTCCATCATTTGGTAAGAGACGTACGTGGGTGAGGTCAGACAAGGTTTGAACCTCTCGCTTCAGCAGGAGATACTCGCCAGAGTCTGGCGGTGGGCAACGGACCGTTTTCATCGCCAAAAGATTGCCTGTGTCGACGTTGATGACGCTGTGTACCTTACCAAAGCCGCCTATTCCCAGGAGCTTCCGAGTCGAGTACCTGATCTGTACCTTGTTGTTAGAAGCCGGAGCGTGAATACGGGTTACGCGCCCCGACGGTGCCACGGTAGGGGCACCTTCGTCCAGGACTGTGCGTGCTAGACGGGGATTGTCCACGCGGTAGCTAATGAGTTTGGGCACGTTGAGAGATTCCCTGGGGTGCCAGACGATCTTGAATTGGTACATGTCACAGTTGGCACCCCCGAATCCCAACAGCAAATTGACAGTGGGATCTATGATTACCCGGCGCGGGATCCGTCCCGCCTCAAAGGGCAGGGCAGTGTCACCGTGCAACTGCGTCGTGTTGTTGTTTGACCGGTCATGGAGCATAATCTCCCGCTAATTGGTCTCGTGAAATTCAAAGGAGCACTGGATTCGGGAAATACCTGCTCCTTCGACAACTATGTTGCCTTGGCGTCCGATGGTAGCCAACGTGTACCGCGACGCAGAGCCAATGTGGAGGCCGACATCTAGAGCGTAGATCTCTGGAGACTCTGGGTCGATAGAGATATCCGATACCAAGTGGGCATTGTCGGGGTGTTCCAGTGTCTTTTTGGCTCGGGGATTGACAGGGAGGAGAGAAAAGAGAGCGTACGGATTCGGGCTGCCACGCGGCATATTGTGCAGCGATTATGTGTGCGAGAGTGTAGATGTTCAAGCACAGGACAAGCATCAAGAGGGTATCCCGTATAGCAAGCAAAGTAGAAGCGCGCAAGGGGGTGGATGGAAGCAATGCAGTTAAGACCAAGGAAGTTGGTGATAAAGGAGACACTCCCAATCACTGCGGTGGGCTGAGTTTATCGGATGGAAGGTAGTCGATGGGCTGCGAGCTTTCTATTGCTGGCCATGGATGGCAGCGTGTGATAATCTGGGCCTCAGGCAGCATCCCCTTTGATACGATGTGGGGCAAGCGGTTGGCGTGAAACATGGCTCTTTTCACGCAAGTCAGGGACCTCGTTTTCTTATTAATGACAATAAAATAACAATTATGAATTGATAATAAACTATTCTATATTTAATGGATCGATATATGGATCGATATATGGATCGATATTGTGTTACTTACTGGATTAAGTATCTTCATATTGTGTAGAACTTCTGAGCGTGCCATGCTTTGTGTCAGTCAGTCGTTTGTAGCTCAGGGTAATCTAGGGTAGCCGTTGGGCTAAATATAGGTACATTTTTAGGCGGTGCCTACCGACCAACCACAAAGGTATACAAGAAGATAGAGCACTTGAAACACAAACGGGGAATCGTACCTGTTCCTTCCTATTTTCAGCGAAGTCCAGCCAGTTGTCCATGAATACAGCCGTCATCTCAACGAAATTAACATCTCTCAGGAGTGCAATCAGCTCCTCCATTATTTAAGGCTACCGAGGAGCTAATGGCCGGGGGGGACGGCTGATCAGCGGTTTAGCGGGGGGGGCTGGTATGGCCAATTACAGGACGAGCCTAGATTAAGGTAGTGATTCCATTGGCTACAGCAAAGGCATCATACAGCCAATCAAGTGCTTCATGCTACACACATTTCTCAAGATCCACCTGATTTGGTGTGTAGCTCCGCACTCGTGATTGGCCCATCGCTCCCCAGGTGCGGGAGGACAAAGCCCTTTGGCCCTCTGGTACTTGGTCAACATGCAACAAAGCTTGGGTGGTCGCGTTGGAGCCGTTGAAATATTGTTTCCCTCCGTCTTCTCTCAGTTTTATGCTCCTTCCCACATCACGCTCTTATGCTGCTCTATTTTGAATAACCTCGCGCCGTCGACACTAACCTTGCACAAATGTCCTTTACTATCGACTGCGCCTCACAGCGCGTATTGCCCCACGTTAACCAACGCTACGACGAACCCACGCCGCCGTATGCGGCATCGAGCGAGACCACTCAGCCTCCAAGCCCTGACATACCTGACGCTGTGGAAGATGTGGCGGAGGAGCAGTGGCGATTACGCGAAATTCGGAACAAGTCGAAGCCGTTCTACCAGTTTAGAAGCCAGGCTGAACGCGAGAAGGAGAGGCTTGAAGATCAGCTCTTCGATGAGCAAAGGGGCCGGAGACCTACTCTGCCATTTGACGAAGCCACCGACTACGAAGCCAACGCCGAAAACAATGTGCGAGCTCGCTGGGTTGAGCAGGGCATCTGGGGAGAGGAATGGGGTCCGGCCTGGCTTCAGGGCATCCGTCCGTTGGGGATCGCGGGTATGCTAGTCCGCAGCTGTGACGGGCCGTTCTACAACAAGGCCACTTCCCACCGCCGCCCAGGGGGTTCTCGATGGGGCCATGAGCAAGGAAACACTCCCTCGCCATCGCCTCCCCCTTCGCCGCCGCCGCCTCGAATTCCTAACACTTCAATCTTTGGGTACAGGCCTCCACCCCCCCCACCTGCACCCAAACAACCACGTCCGCGCTATCAAATCGCCCGCATCCTACCTGATGGCTCCATCGAAGCCAAAGTTCCAAAGCCTACCGTGCGCGATCCCGAAGCGTCCCGCCCCCTGCCTCAGTTCTTATATCAAGTCGCGAAGGAGCGCGAGTGGATAAAAGACGAGACTGCGTATAAGACGCCCGGCAGGGCAGTCGACCTCGATTCGTTAGCGTACCAAAGCGTCAAAAAGAACTGGGTAAAGGATGGTGTCTGGAGCCCTAAATGGGACGGCGAAATGCCTGGCCCATCGTGGTATCACGAGGAACCTGAATCATGGGGGCCAGTAGAGCCCCAGCACGCTGCCCCTACTTCGGCTGAGCCTGCCCAACGGCCCCCTGATCTCACCGCCGAGGACTCTCAACAACAAACTCGCAGGCGTCAAGACGCCAGTCCCCCAGCCGCCCTTGATCAGAGCCATCTTCCCGTCCCTGCGTCAGCTTCCGAAGCCAGCAATCATGCTGCCAGCAATGCCTCGAACGAAGTGCCGAACGATGAAGCCGATGCTCCCCGTGCTGGAAGTCCACTTGGCAGACGGACACGAAACACACTCTCTCAGCAGGCTGCAGCATCAGACGACGTACCATCTCGAACACAAGAGCCTCGCCAGTCGCCTCGACACGCCTCGACAACAAGACCAGACCACCAAGACGGCGCTCGTCCCTCTAACACCCAAGCTCGACGAACAAGACCAAAGCGCAGGCGCAGCGACGACACGGCCGAAAGCGAGCAGCCAGCACCGCCGCTGAAGCGGGCCAAGAAGAGTGGTGGGAGCAAGGGCCGCGCAAGTACAGCGAACGATGGGTCGGGGGAAAGAACAAACGATCCGAGGGAGAGCCCACCGGCAAGTGCAAAGATGGGAGTGCAAGGAGCAAGGGCAATGGGAAGCGAGAGTAATGGAGATTCTCAAAAGGGAGGCACCCGTCGCAGCGCGAGGATTGCAAGCCGGCAGGCTCAAGCTGAAGCTGCGGCTGCTGTTGCCAACATGACACCAGCGGCACCGGCGACCTCAAGGCCAAGAGCCGCAAGGGAGGGCAAAAAGGTCGTGATGGCGCCGAAGAGTGGCAAGAATCGTAGATCTCGACGTTGATTTTTTTTTTTGGCAAGAGTTTAGTAAATGTTTCATTAGTTTCAATCTATTGTTCTTTTTTTTGGTCCTATCCCAACCGGCGTGCAGCGTGATCTATGATTTCCACATACAATGCTCATCTCAGCCACTCACGCCATTGCTACTCACGAACCGCTCCATTCATCTGATGGGGAGAGTATTTAATACGAGAGTGTTCGAGTGTAGTGTTACAAATAACAACAGAAGATGCCAGACCCAATATCTCAATACAACGAATATGAAAAGCATACATAAGCTTCGCTAGCCCAAGGCTGCAGTCATACGGAAGAAAAAGTCCGCAAACCTTCATACCGGTGACTTGCTTGCTGTCAGGACGAGCCGCTCGTCGAATAGGTATTTAAGCTATTCTCTTTTCCTGGCTTCCTTCGTACACTCGTCTTCCATCACACCAATCCAAAAACATCAACACACCAAGCTGGATGGTGAGAAGTTGGCGTAATGGCTGTTCCTGGTGCCCAAAGCCAGATCACTGCAGAAATCTGCCATCATCCAGAAGAACAAGAAGGGCAGCCTGCAAAGGCACTGACACGAAGAGAAGAAAAGACGTGGAAGGGATCAGAGAAAGTAGCTTCAATAAAATTGCTTCTTAACCTTTAAAAAAACAACGAGAACACAGTGGGAGGCAGTGTGCTGCTTGCCACCGTCCCCAAGAACGGAGGGACTCGTCGTAGCGCGAGGATTGCAAACCGGCAGGGTCAAGCTGGAGCTGCTGCTGCTGCTATTGCCAATGTGATACAAACAGCCCCGACAAGCTCACGGCTAGGAAGCGACACCAATAACGGATAGAAATACATGTAGAGATGCGCAGGTCGTGCTGGCACCAAGGGGTGGCAAGAATCGTATATCTCGATCTTGAAAATGGCAAGAGAGCTGCGCATATGGAGCAAATGGTTTGTTACTTAGGTAGTATTGTAGAAGTTATAGATTGGTTCCCTACCATAAAGGTCGAGCACTCCGTCCTAGTAGAGTGAGGGCGCAACGGCGGCGATGTAGCATTAAATCATGCAATGACACTCGTGCAAAGATCCGGTGCTATTCTGTCGGGTCTTTGCAGCCCCTGGTTTTCCCAATTCTCCATCGCCTGCTCAAACAGCACCGCCTGCTCTTCCTCAGCCGGCATGGTATTGCCCTTCCCCCTCCCCAGCCGACTGTCCATCGTCTCGGTGAGCCTGGCCTCCGCATCCATATCGTCCATCACGTCGTTCTTGAATACGTAGGACCGCGTCTCGCAGTTCTGCCATCCCGTCCCAGGGTTCAGCCACGAGTCCTCCCAATCGTCGGTGAAGTAGTGCAGGAAGCCCCCGTGCGTCACGAGCGCGACTTGGGGGTCTGCATCACCTTGCTTGATCAGCTGGCGGATCTTGTGTCGGATGAGAACGCGGGCGTCGCGGGCGCGGGCTGCTATGGCGTTGCTTTCTGGGCTGTAGCGAGTGCCCAGAGCTTTCACGTTCCAGCCGTCCTTGACTAGAGAGAGGTCGACGGGCCACTTGTTCTCGGCTACCACTCTGTTGAGGGCTAGTGGGTCGGTGCCAACGTCGCACGGGTCATCCGAGGTTTCCTGAGCGTCGGGGAGGGCGATGATCTCAGGGTGACACTGGCTGCTGGCCGTGAGGGCTGGTTGGAACACCAGATGGGCAGACTGGAGTGTTCGGCAGAGCGGAGAGGCAAGGATAACAGACAGTTTTGACTGATCTAAGAAGGCTTCCTTGCGCAAAGCCATGCTCTGCTCTTCGCCCAGGGGAGTTAGGCGAGGATCAGGGAGAGTGTAGCATCCAGCGCCAACGTTGTGGAAGCCCTGTCCATGGCGGACACAATGTATCACTGGTGGCATAGTAGTGAGTTGTGTAGAAGTAGAAGAGGCTTGTTTGGTAGAGATGTGGAATGCAGAATGCTGGAGGGAGTCTGGATACTGGCAAGATCACCGTTCATATATGAACACAGATCTGGGAGCGGCATGATGAAGTTGAGCATCCACTCATCAAAGCAATTAGCAATACACCCAGTAATACTCCTGAATGAGCCTGAACTTGGGCTGACAAATGCATATCAGGACCATATGGAACTAAAGCTTCCACGTAATGTCAAAAGATATCCAAAGTTTGCATCATCTCCAAGGGCGCCAGTTTCGATTCGACGAGGATGTGGATCTTGTCCAATCGCGGATGAATCTCAAACCACTAGCGATCGGTCGTAACTAACCCCAGATAAGCAGCCAAGACGGGATTTCTCCACAAGCATCCACTTAACTCCCTCCTCCAAGCTGAATTACTATTATTAGTATAAATAGCTAAAAAAGAGTTATTCTAATAAAAACTAATCTTAGAACTAGAAATTAAACTTAAGAAATCTAATCTATACCTTATATATAATAACTAATAGATAATTAGTATTCTCTAATAGTTTTTTAAGAAATTAAAAATAAAGTTAAAATATATAGATATCTATAACTATTAGTTATAAAGAATATATTTAAAAGGATATTATTTATATTTTCTATAAATAAAGCTTAAAATTAATTACTAATAGGTTAATTAAGTCTTATTAAGAAAATTAATTTTAAGAAAACTATAAGTAATTTAAATTAATTAAAATTAAAAAGAGAATCTATAAGAAGTAAAAGAATAAGCTTAAAGAGATTCTAATAGAAGATATTCTTATATAATTATAATAATAAAAAGTATTTTATATAAATAAGTAGTAAAAGTAGTAAAATAAAACTTTAATTTAGATCTATTAAGCTACTATTTTAGAAAAGAATAACTTAACCTTAGGGCTAAAAAGCCTATTAAAATAATAAAACTAAGTTTATCTAGTAGAGATAAATATCTCTCTTAGAGGGAAAAGTACTAGTATAATATCTATATAGTATAATCTTAATTATAATATAGTATTTATTCTTCTCTAAATAGTACTTTATATATCCCTAATAAATATATTAAAAATAAGCTTAGAAATATAAAAATAAAAGTACTTATAGAATTATTAGTTATAAAAGCTAGCTATTTACTCTCTTAGATATAGTTTAAATAAAATAGAGTTATAGAGATAGTTCTAATTAGATTATAACTACTAATATTAGCTATAAAATAAATATAGAATAAAGAAAATAAGATTTATATTAGCTTATAGAAGCTATTTTTATAATACTATAAATAGTAGTTTATAAGGGAGTTTCTATTTTTATTTATATAGTTCTAATAGATATTATAAAAGAGATTTATAAAAGTTAATAATAAATACTTTTTATAAAGAACTATCTATAGCTCTAGAATATTATAAAATAATTAAATAATATTTAAAATATAAAATTAAGAAATAAACTTATCTAATAAAGACTATATATTTAGTTTTAAAAGTATTTTTATACTTTTAGTAATAGTAGTAGAACTTTTTCTATTTTTTCTTTTTTTCCTTCTATTAGGTTTTCTTAGTAATAATAATATAGAAAGTAGAATATATTTTATTAATACTAAATTAGCTCTTAGAAATATAAAATCTAGATTTAAAAATATTTATATAAAAAAGAAAATAATATTAGATATAATAAATTTAATTTAATCTATTATAATTCTTAGTTAATATCTAAAACTACTAAAGAAAATTAGTAAATAAAAATAGAAATAAATTTATAACTTATAAAAAAGAGAAAAAAAATAAGAAAATTAATTTCTAATATAATATTAACTAACTACTAAATACTAAAGAAATTATAATATAAAAATTATACTAAAAAAGAATATTTATAAATTTATAAATAATTAAAAAAAGAAAAAAGAAAAAAATCTTATAAAATATTTAAAATTTAAATATTTATTTAAATACTATTTTATATTTTTCTCTATATAGATTATATTAAGAATTATATTTAATAGAAGTTCTTATTTTATAACTTACTTTTATAATTATAAATCTATTTAAACTATATAATAATAGAAATATTAATTAAATATACTATTAAACTAGTTAAAAAAAGTATATAGAAATAGAAATATATTTTAAAAAGTAAAAATAATAAGATAATCTAGTAGAAAAAAAGTAATTTATAGAGTAAAATAGTAATTTATACTAATTTATATATATAAAAAATTATTTAAAATAATAAATATAATCTACTTAAGTATTATTTTAATACTATAAGCTTTATTTATTTAAATCTAATTTTAAATTATTTATTCTAAACTTCTATTTAATAGCTATATTTAATTTAATACTATAGACTAGATAATTATATTTAATTTAATATATAAGTTTAATCTAAGAGAATATATTAGAACTATAGTATTATATAATATAATATACTTAGTTATATTAAGATTAGTTTAATATAAATATATCTTCTTTCTTAAATTAGAAAAGTATTAAGCTTAAAGGAGAAATATATAGTAATTTATATAATTAATTTCTCTAGAAGTACTAGAGATATATAACTTAACTGAATATAACTATATAATCCTACTTAATCTACTATATAAAATCTAATAATAGTTTTCTTATTTTTTATATATATAATAATAATATTATCTATATAGAAAAATAAGAGAATTTCTAACTTAATATAGTAATATAGTTTATAAAGAATTAGTATAAAGTTTAGATTTTATAATATTAATTTAAACTCTATTTACTATAAAAGAATATAATCTATAGATTATAAAGTACTTTCTTTAGTAATAAAATATATAATTACTTATTATATTTCTTATAGCTAGATAGTATTTATATAAATATATTATCTAGTAAATTAGTATTTATAAATATATTTACTATATTAAACTATAGTATTTTAAAATTAAATTTTATAATTATTATTAAAAGGATTTAAAATAATTTATCTACTAATATTATAATATAGATTTCTTTAATAATAGTTTTCTATTATTAATCTTTTTAAATAATAAATCTAGCTTTATACTTTTAAAAATAGTTATACTTATTAAACTTATAAATATATTTCTATATATAGTCTAGGATTTATAAATTTTAGATTTATAAATTAAATCTTAATATTTTAATCTAAATTTTTATTTATTTATAATTCTTTAAATAATTAATTTTAATTTATTTAAATTCTTTTTTAAATTTATATTCTTTTAGATCTTTTAATATATTAGAAATAATTAGTAGTTATTTTTTATAATAAATTTAGCTCTAGAAAATAAAAAGATTTTAAAAGGTTTAAGTTTTAATCTTTAGTTTTAATTTACTATATATAAATTTATTATATATAGTTTTAATTAGAATTTTATTCTAACTTTTTACTAAAGATATTTTTTTTTTTTTTAGGGGTTTTTACTATATATAAGAGGTAATATCCTAAGATCAGGCTATATATAATATAATCTATATAATTAGTTTTTAATTAAGTTCTAATCTATATCTAATCTTTAACTCTATTTTTTTTTACTTTTTATTATATAGCTAGCTAAGGTATAGATAATAGTAACTCTAAAAACTCTAAAAAGAGCTTATTAAGTATATAACTTAGCTATAGGCCCTAAAGAGGAATACTTATTATCTATAATTAACTATAATACCTCTCTAAGCTTATTATTACTAACTATCTCTTCTTATAACTACTTATTACTAACTACCTTTTATAATAGTAATAATAAATATCTCTAATATAATTATCCCCTATAGCTAGAGCCTAGTTATTATAAATAACTAGATCCTTATATATATAATAGTAGTTATTAATAATAACTACTAGGATCTCTTTTTAAATATTAATTATTTAAGCCTATACTTTATTATAGGTTTACTTATAGTAATAAAGCTACTCTCTTATATATAGACCTAGTAGTTATACCTATTAGAATTATTACTCTATCTTATAGTTAGTAAGAATATAGAGATAGATCTAATCTTTAATAATATACTTATAGAGAATTATAATAATATTCCTCTAGTACTTAATAATTATTATAACCTAAGGTACTATATATAGTACTAGTAGGTAATATACTAGCTTAAGTTAATTTAAACTAAAATAGTTTTTTAAGTTAAATAAATAAATATCTATTTTAATTAGTATTATTAGGTAGAAGAGAATTAAATAGAATAGAATTATTAGAAAGTTTATTAGATAGAAAAGTTAAATTAAATAAAGTTAATTTAATAGTA